>JASDQU010309537.1:0-11061 GCA_032191745.1 Picea mariana
GCCTCCATCGTGTGCCCGCTGCGGAGCACCTCGACCATGGCCTCGATGGCCCCCTCTCTCGCAATCAGGTGCTTGTTGGCCTCGTGGATGCTCAAGTTGAAGAACACTGTCACAGAGTGCTCCTGCATTTCGACATCGTTGCTCAGCAGAAGCGGAGTCAACAACGCTATCGTCTGGGGCTCCCCCTTGAAGACTCTATGAGACTGCTTCTTCTTCGTGTGCGTTCAAAGATCCCGTGCGGCCTCGCGTTGCTGGGACTAGAAGTGCCCCGACAATTTGTCCAGCACGAGGTTGAGGTACTTGATATCGTGGGGCATGATGTTGTCACCCTGGATGTTGCTCGTGTGCGAGGGGTAGTCGAGGCCCTGTGATTCACACCGTTGCTCAATCATGTTGCGGATGAGATAATTGGGTGTCAGTATCACATGCAGGAGCACTTGGTGCGTCTTTGGTCAGGCTCGGCGGTCTGCATGCAGCCACGTTTGAATGAAGGGTTGGTCATATGCCTGCAACACAATTACACAGGATTTTTAGTCTCAGCTATAATTCTAATTCCAACTTCATAATATGGTTTTAGTCCATAAAATTAAAACTATTTCTGTTATCAGAAAAAAATAATAGGCTTTTAGAGTTGAGACGTTCGCAGTATGAGATGTTAATTTTGAGAGAAATATTGTGGACATTTTTTTCACCTTGATGGTCATTCAATCTAGAATATGATAGTTGGATCCTTCTGCATTGTAGTTTGGCATTTAATTGAGTTGTCGGGCATTTTCGGGGATGTGTCAAACTTGCAACTAATTCACTTCTCTTGGTTCACTCTCATCATATTGGAGTTTCCATCAATGAACAAATTACAGGAATTCTGGTTCACTGTTGGCCCTTGACCAAGTTTTGGAGATCCTTGGTCATGTTTGACCTCTTTTGGGACTTCGACAGGTTGGTCGAAGGCGGAGCGTAAGTCGAAGCAGAGATCGCGGGATCACGACCCTTTTTTAGGGAAGTTTTTGGGATTAGGGTTTATGTAACAGGTATGGGATGTCGGCCCATGGGTTTTAACCATGTTTAGGCCCATTTTGTAATGTATAAATAGATATCTAGGTGATGTAGGAAGAAGCCAATGTGCTAAGTGCGAATAGTTGTGGATGTTTTGTGCATGATGTGTGTTAAGAACTTGCAGAGCTAAGTGCAAGTGATTGTAAGAAGCTTGTGTATAGACAATAACAAGGCTTTGTGCTTAAACCTAGCTCTGGGAAGGAGGATCTGGCGAGGTGCGCGCAGATCTCCTGTCCTATGTGGAGTGGGTTCTGAGGCTTTGTGCATGTAAAAAGATTGACAGAAGATAATAAAGAAGATGAAGAATTGGTGGACGTAGCCCCACACTGGGGTGAACCACGTATATCCTGTGTTATGGTTGCTTTGTGCATTGTGGTTGTATGTTAGTGATGTGATTTATGCTTAGTGTCGATATCTTTATGTATGATGCATCTGGTATAATAGCTTAGTGCTTGGTAAGGTGAATGAATGTTAGATTTGATCTATCTCTCCATGCTAAGTGCTTGAATGTGTTAGATCTTTTTGAATACTTCGTTTCTCTGTAAGTATTGTTTGGATATGCGATGTGAATAAAGGTTAAATACTGATGAATTTTAATTGCTAAGTGCTTTGTTAGAGTGGTGTAATCACAAATCTGTGTCCCAGCCAGGTTGTAGACATTTGAGTCCTACAACCACCCCTGCCTCTACCTGGGGTGAGACTTCATTTGCTTTGCAGGTGTTGCTGAAAGGGCCGGTAGTTAGGGTTTGTTGGTGCATTGTTGAAGTGTTGAACCTTGGGTCTACCCCTATGCCAACAAATGGTTTCGTTGTCGGGACATGAAACTATGATTACTGGGAACTGAAGGAAAGAAAGCTTTGTGTGTAGATCTGTTTCTTTAGTGTGCAGTATTCTACTTGATTTGTGAAGCTATGTGCTAAGAAGAGAAGTGCAATCTGAAGAAAAGAGGTAAGACCTTGAAGCTTTGTGCTCTGAGAAAGGTAAGATAAGTGAAAAATTTTGTTTCAAAAGAATGGATCTAGGTATGTTTGATAAATTTTGTCCTAATCTGAAAACTAGGGCATAGTTAGAAGAAAGAAAATTTGATATGAATAGATCTAATAGAAATAATGAAAGGTATGTTATCCCTATGCATAGAAAGAATGTTTGGACTAACAAATGGATGCAGGATCCTAGAAAGAATTTTTTGCAAGTTAGTTACTGTGATCCCAGTGCGCAGTACAGGAAATGTTGGGGATCATTTAAGAGAAAGAGAGGATTAACCCTTTATTACAGTTGCAGAAGACCGAGACATATTGCTAAGGAATGCCCTGGTAGAAGACCTGGTTGTCTTTGTTGTAAAGCTATGGACCATGAAGTTTTGGATTGTCCTAGAATGATTGCTAAAGTTGAAAAGATGAATATGAAACAAAATAATTATGAGACTGTATTAGATAGAACAAGATAGAACCCTAGAAAGAATCGGAAAGAATCAATGACTGTATTACTAATATGAAACAAGATAGAACCCTAGAAAGAATCAGAGACTTTATTGCTACAGATGAAACAAACTTTGAATGATCACAGAGATATCAACTTATCAGAGTGTTGATGGGTCTTAAATCCCTTGACTCAACAGTAGGAACCAAACCTACCACCAAGGCCCATTAGACTCTGCAGCATTTAATAGTGGAATGGTTCACCAGATCTTGCGATCCGACCAAATTATCGATGGGATTTACGTTTTCTTGTAAAGGCTCTTCCTTCAGTTTGGACTATTATCTTTTGTATATTTTCTCTTGGGTGGGACCGATATGAGACGTAAGCTGGTATAAACCAACTTGGCAACAAAAATGGAATTAAGCTTAACTAAGGGGAAGAGGTTGAATTTGGGAAAACCTGCTGCTCAAGCATTCAAACGACAATTTTATACCACATGGCTAGTACTAATACATTAACCATGTGAGCATCCAATTATTGTCTGAGATACTAACTACCAGAAAGAAAACACATATGCAATGAGATAATGGCAAGCAAAATAATTCATCTACCATAACCTTTCATCACATAATAACACAATGATTCATCTTCATCATTAAAGCAAAAGATAACAAAACATTGCACCGGATAACTTGACAACAAAATTAATTGCTCTTACTCATTACAGCATCATTCATGAAACATGATAGGAAATAGTTCTTCTCCACGTCCAATCACACATGAAGTTGATAAAAATAACTTGTCTTTGGTCCAAAAGAACTTCTCAATTCAAAGCAGCTTCAAAATAATTTTTAACAACCAGAAAGAAAGAGTTATTGCAACAACCATCGACCTCTAACTTGGTCGATGTCTTTATTTATAATTTAAAGTTCAACTGAAAACAACAGCTAAGTGTAGTTTAAGAAAAGAAAAATACGCCACATGGCATCATCTTCTAACAGTTTCTTTAACAGTCAACTCAAGATAGTTCTCTAAAAGGATGACTTTTCTCATACTGGGACCAACTGATAAACAGATTGTCGTGGGTTTGAGCCCATGGGAACCTGTGCTGCTCCATAGGAGCCACATGTATCCCTCTAATGTCCATCGCATGCGTTCATCACTTCGCCAGACTCGAGTTTAATTGATGTAGCACAGTTCAAGCTCTAATTGGATTGGTCCATAAATCGTTGCATTTGCCTTGGTACTTCGTCAGTCATCTTCATGAGCTCTTTAGGCCATAGTGAGTCTTTCTTGGCATGCGACTCGACTATGTCACACAAATCGACAACGTTGTCAAGGGTGCCGAAATCGGGGAGTCCGATATCCTTTATTGCTTTGCTAATTTTTCCCCAGTGTTTCTCGCATCTGACCCATTGCTTTTGAATTTCTCAGTGTGGGTCCTGAGACATCTTAGCCCAATACTCGGTTGATCATTTCATGCAATTAAGATTTCTTTTTCCTAACATTTGGATGGCATGTTCTTCTTTGTCTCGGCCCTGCTGGACTACATCAATGTACTTGATTCTTTCTACTACTTGTTGAGCCTTTTGGTACCATCTCTCCATGTCCTTGCATGTTGTGAGTGCCATGAGAGTGTCCTCCTAGAACTCAAGTATCTTTGCTGTAAAAAGGTGTCACTCTTTTGTGAATTGTTTGTAAGTTTCTTCGAACTCGCTTATCAGATATACTTCAGTCTGGGTAGCTCCCTGGTAGTACTCAACCAGGTGGCGTAAATGTTCTAGTTCCTTCCGGGCGACGGCCAACTCTTTTTTGTCTCGTTTAGCCCTATCCAGGGTGGAATCTGAGAGCGCCATCCCCACACCAAGAAGCTCTGACGTTCGGGCATCAACGGTGTTATCAAATTCTCCTCTGTAGTGATGAGGACGGAGCGGTCCAACGTGATCCTCCACTTCTTCATGGTTCTTTTGACGATGGCCTTTCTTTTTCGATCGTAAGAGATCGCATAGATATATGCTACCTCATATATCAGCTCAGGTATCTGTTGATCACCCCATGTGAGTGTGTTCCCCAGGTTACTAGTGGTGTATACTTGTTCAAGGTCAGGTTCCTGAACTCCCTCGTTGTGTTCCGAGGAATCAGCCTCTGCCTATCACTTGTTGGGGACCAAAGTATTGAGCATAGTAGAGACGTTGGGCACAGACTTGTTACTTACTTTCTCGTTGGTCATTGAATCGCTGATTTCCTTTTGCGGGGATCCTTGTTTTGGCTCATCCGTTTTGGGCTCATCCTTTGGATTATCCGCTCCAGTTTCCGATGCATCAAGTCCCTTCGCTTCGAGGCCACTTTCGGATTGTGTTTCCTTTTGTGGGACCTCCTGGGTTTGGACCTCGAGCTCAGGAGAAGAAGCCTTCTAAGGTCCCTTTTCTTCTTGGACACTCACAAGGGTCCTTTGAGATGCTTCTAGGATCTCATCATCACTATATACATTAATGAACTCGGTCAGAGGGTTAGGTGCACTTGTTTCTATTGACAATCGACCTATCTCTGGTTCAGTCGTCGTGCCTTCCGGCGAATTGGCCAGTGGTGTTGTGGATTCAAGGTCATCTTACCTGTTGGTGTTATCAAGGTTTATGAAATTGGGGCCGCTTGGCTCCGTCGGGATTTCTTCTAGGCTATCAGTCAGAAGCCTTGGTAGGGCGTGTTGATACATAAGTGTCCCTCTCTCCTGCGCATTCTGAACCTCGGGGAAATTCTTGTTTTGTGTCAAAGTTACATGGGAAATATCTTCTGTTTGGATGGCTTCTTGAGGGGATTCCATCGCTTCGACTGGGTCAGATGTTATCTTTTCTTCTCTAGCCCTGAGGAGCTCTTGAGATGATTGTTCCAAGGCCGTTGTTTTCTCCTCCCAACTCATGGCCTTGAATCTAGTTGCTTTAGGATCAGCCATCCTTTCCACCACCTCATCCTAGTCTTGAGTGTTTTCGGTGAAACTTTCATCCTCAAACCCATCATGGGCATAAGGCCAACAAGATGATACCTATGATGCATGTTTTAGGACTAGACCCTTGGGATCATGCTTGTAGAAACGACTAGTCTGGAATCGGAATTCCAATTGACTTAACCCTTCTTGCTTGGCCTGCGCGGTGTCTTTGACCATGTAGAAGCCAATATGAAACCCACAAGGTATGAAGGCCCGCTTCTTGTCCTTCACTAAAGTGGCGTTGTAGCCTTGCAAAATGGTATGATAAAACATTTCCCCTAATACTAGCCGATCGGGGACATATATAGGTAACAGATGGGGTACCCCTATGGTGTCGAAAACCCTGATGTAAGTCTCGCGCTCATCTAGATATTAGTGACCCACTTTCGATACAACCCTTTTGGCCGCATCCGACAGCCTTGGGCACTCTTTCTTGAACATCAAAGAATAAATGCATGCAATGAACTGGTCACAGATAAGAGAATAGGATTTCTTGTACCTGTTTTCCCATAAGATGTTGAAGTATACATGGACCAGGAGCTCAGAGGAATGTCAGCTTAAGTTTATTCTAGCAAATATGTTCTTGGCACAGACGACGTCCAGCAGATACGAGGCCATGTAGAAGGAAGGAGTTTCTCCCTCTTTCGGTGTCTAAGCTTGTCGTATGCAAGTGCTCAGCTGTTTGGAGATGATTTCACCCCAGTTAAAACTTATTCCAGAAATGGCTACGGTATAAGCCTTCGAAAACCTGGTGTAGTCTTTCTCCCCATGCAATCGATAGAGGAGGGCCATTAGATAGATGTAAGGCTCTCTCAAGTTGGTCGTTAGGTACTAGCCGGAGGTCCGATTGGTGAAATTTTTATCCTCTCTCCACCAGGACGCCATAATCTTGTTGGTGTCATGCTTATGATAGAAACTCAAAACAAATTCAGTGCTTAAACGTTCTTCCGGCTCCCTGAGCTTATAGTAACTCTGAACTTCTACTGGGAGGAAAACCTCGATGCATCCGCCATTGTCGTCATTGATTAAACACCTCTGTGCATCAGTGTCATCAATAAGACATTTCAAGAGTTCGATGCAGGGTAATACCAGAGTCCTTCTTGCCACCATGTGCAAATAATATTTGCGTACAATCGGGAGAACTTCATCGTAGAGTTTTCTTGTATCAGGATCGTTGTGTGGGGCATAATCGAGGGTTTCCTCCTTCTTGATTTTCTTAAACAGTTCTTCCTAGTGAAGGAGTATTGTTTTGGTCCCGATGTTCACCTCTGCGTCTCCAAAGGCTGGGGGCTGGATGAAGGCCTTCTTGGTGGTTGTCTTGATGACGGGCACTGGCTTTGGAGCGAATTCTAATTGCCTTGCGACTGCTCGGGAGGAACCTTCTCCCGCGTCTGGTTCTTGTAGCTTTGGTGCCCTTGGGGATTTCCTGGTGGTGGGTTTCTTTGGAGGCATTTTTCCTACAACTGAAAATGATGCTTTAGACATGTGTACAGAGTAACGTTGGATGAAAACATATGAATTGAAGCGTAAAACACCTATAAGCCGGTACATACTTGTAGTGCTTGCTAAAATTATTGTTTTAATACTTACTGGACCTTGGAAGCTTTCTCTGGATCGCTCGTCTTGCTCCTTTGGGTGCTCTGAAATTCTTTGCGCGCAGAATGAGCTCATACACAATGACTCAAAAGAATATAACGGGGGAGATCCTACCAGTTGTATCAACTAGTTAATATGAGTAATGGATGCAATTCAAAACAATCTACCATCGAATCTCTGCAAATAAATTCTACATTGGTTGACGGAGAGGCGCGCAGGAGGATGCATTATATCGGGAGGCTTAAATGGTCCTTCTAGTTTACACACGAATTAGAAACTAATGCACGATCCTTGAATTAATTATCCCTGTAAATGCATCGTACCTAGCGAATCTTAGAGCTAAAACATCCCATCACGTCACAATTCTCAGTGGACATGTTGGGGATTGGTGATACCTTACGTATGTTTCTGTTGGTATCCTTCTTAGAAAAATTCTTATGCCGATGGGTTTCGACACACGACGTGAGCAGTAACATAAAACTCAGGCGGTTGATGCCGACGAGTATCGGGGATTGGCGATCGTGGATTTGTTCAAGCGCATGGTTTCCTTGCATGTTACATCTTCGTAAATCCTCGATGTCAAAAACATTTCAGTGGTCAACGATCAGCGATATCCTTCATTTAATCGCGCAACGCTTACTTTCTTCAAAACTTCCTGACACCATTGAGGGTCGGTCATTGGAGATATTCTTGCGTAGTGCTTGTCGCGTAATTAAGACTATCGTCTGTCGACGTCGATGGAGGTCGGGGCTTGGTTATTTTGATCCTCTCGGGCGAAATTTGTCATCTGTAATCCTTCCCGATGCAGAATTCCTTTAGCGTGTCGAGGAGAAATTTCGGTTGTCGGTTCTTTAATCAAATATTAGTCTTTGTTAATTCATGATGATATTCTCTTGCCCGAACAAATTTTAAAGACTTAAAATGAAAAAACAGAAGACGATAAAAGGCAACATTTTCATACTAAGATCGAATTAGACATTCACAAGAGATCAAGTGGTACCCAAAAGTGAAATTTGACGTAGAATTTTAGGGTGTGTTGAGTGCTCAACACAAAGATCTTAAAAGAGAAAGAGTACATAGAAACCAGAATAGGAGACTTCGACATAGACTGTGTCCTGGATGAGGAAACACAAGTGAATATCATGGTAGAAAGAACTTGGGAAATTTTGGGAAAGCCTGCTATGGTTCTTTCATTAGGAGGAATAGGATTATTTAGAGGAACGATGATAACCTTATGTGGAAGACTTACCCAGATATCTATGAGTGCTCATGGCACTTCGGCAGAAGAATAATTTGAGATCGTTAATTTTGTTGAGAAGATTGCCCCATTTGTTATCTTGCTAGAAAAAACCTGGATTGAGAAAGATCAGATATGAAGGAAACAAGCAAAGGAGGATCTAGAATAGAAAAAGCAAGAACTAAGAGATTCCATGGCTAGGAGAATAACACACTTACTGGAAGAACAAGAGAAACAGTCGAAGCTACTAAAGACCAAAGATATGGATGTCGAAGTTGAAAGGACACAAGAAGACTGGAGACACCTTTATGTACAAGAGAGTAGAGCACCTACCCCAAAAAGAGAAAAAGTATTACCCTTGAATCCTATGAAAGACCCTTCACAGTGCGAAGTTATCATGCCAAGAGGAGATAAGAATGATAATGGAAAGAGGAAACCAGTGATTCAGATCACAGAAAAGAAGGCCAGAAAGCTCAATAAGAAGAGGGAAAATTTAGAAAAATTGCAAGAAGCTTTAGAAAGAACTTCGCAGAAGGAAGGTTTCCAGAATTTGAACTTCGATGGAATATCAGTACAACACAGATTGACTCTTCGCCTTGGCGGAGCAATATCACCGTTGGAGGCATTATGACTATTAGATCGATGCTCCCAAATGGTTAGGAAAGCATTTATGGCCTGAAAGTTCGCCATTGGACCATTGGGACCGCACCATAATGGATGGAATTGCATTGAATAAGGCTTTGCAACCCGTTGAAAGAAATTGTTATGGTGTTATCTATTTATCCCGTCGAGCGTTGCACCAAGAACACTTTATCTAATTGTGATTATCTGAGCCCATAGAGAACTAGTTGATTTTATGCAGTGATCATTGAGACCTCGCCATCCATTCTATTACAGTGAGTATTATTCACCGACCTGAGATATCAGATCTCGAGTGTGCATGTCGGACGAAATTAGCGTAGCAAAAAAAGTTGTCAAAGAAATTCTAATAGACCTCATGGCCAAGAAGGTGATGTCCGCAGGCATCCAAGCCTCATCGACACGAGGAGTGCAAGCCTCCCTGTCCACTGCTCGTGGATATGGACCATCCCGAGATGTGAGCAAGAAAAGAACCAAGCATCGTGATGACTTGGCGAATGCAAAGCTAATTCCATCCATCCTACCCGACTACATCCCACTCCTACCTGGTGTGGTGAGTCATGACAGTGTCCTGAGGGACTTCGACTACACAGTCATCACTACGTACCTTTCGAAGGGAATACAAGAAGTCAGACTGTAGTTGGAGAGGATTCCAACCTTGAAGATCAATGACTATAACCTAGGAGATCGCAAGAGCTATGGCATGCTCACACCTCACAAATATTTGACCAAGACCAAGGGGAAGAAATCGAAGATCATCCCCCAGTCGTGGACTATGGACATCGCGAGGTCCATTGTCTTGAATTTGATCAAGATACCACATTTTGGAAGGTACCAGGAGGTTAACACATGCGTTAATCTCTTGTTGTTGTGCTTCCATGGTGGGTATCTATGGTTAGATAGACGCATCACCGTCAATCCGGCGTTGATCCATAGGATCACCGGATTAAGCATCTAGGGACCAGACCCACAAGACTTTTATCCAGGGAAGGCTGCAGATCGGCACAAAATATCAAAGACACCTACAATGATGTAGAGAAAGGGACGTGAGACTACAAGGTAGCCTCCATTCATAATGGTACAGTGTGCCTTGCTTGCCAGTTGATTGCTGGTAAGATAGTAAGAAATAACAGACCCATCCAAGCCACAGGGTTTGTCATTGACCTCTCAGGAAAATGCGTCGAAGGACTATAGATGAACTAGGCCAGTTACCTAGTCAATCAGTTACCTACAGATGAACTGGGCCAGTTACCTAGTAACTCTGAACTTCTACTGGGAGGAAACCCCAACGCATCCACCATTGTCATCGTTGATTAAACACCTTTGTCCATCAATGTGATCAATAAGCCATTTCAAGAGTTTGATGCAGGGAAATAACAGAGTCTTGCTTGCCACCATGTGCAAATAAGACTTGCGGACATTCGGGATAACTTCATCGTCGAGTTTTCTCATATCAGGATCATTGTGTGGGGCATACTCGAGGGTTTCCTCCTTCTTGATTTTCTTAAACAGTTCTTCCCAACGAGGGAATACTTTTTTGGTCCCAATGTTCGCCTCTGTGTCTCCAAAGGCCGGGGGCTAGATGAAGGCATTCTTGGTGGCTGTCTTGATGACGGCCACTGGCTTTGGAGCGAATTCTAATTGCCTTGCGACTGTTGGGGAAGAACCTTCTCCCGCCTCTGGTTCTTGTAGCTTTGGCGCCCTTGTGGATTTCCTGGTGGTGGGTTTCTTCGGAGGCATTGTTCCTGCAACTAAAAATGATGCTTTAGACATGTGTACAAAGTAACGTTGGAGAAAAACATATGAATTGAAGTGCAAAACACCTATAAGCCGGTACATACTTATAGTGCTTGCTAAAATTGTTGTTTTAATACTCACTGGACCTTGGAAGCTTTCTCTGGATCGCTCGTCTTGCTCCTCTAGGTGCTTTGAACTTCTTTGCATGCAGAATGAGCTCATACACAATGACTCAAAAGAATATAATGGGGTAGATCCTACCAGTCGTATCAACCAGTTAATATGAGTAATGGATGTAATTCAAAACAACCTACTGTCGAATCTCTACAAATAAATTCTACGTTGGTTGACGACGGAGATGTGGAGGAGTATGCATTGTATCGGGAGTCTTAAA
>JASDQU010309537.1:11081-22888 GCA_032191745.1 Picea mariana
AGATCCTACCAGTCGTATCAACCAGTTAATATGAGTAATGGATGTAATTCAAAACAACCTACTGTCGAATCTCTACAAATAAATTCTACGTTGGTTGACGACGGAGATGTGGAGGAGTATGCATTGTATCGGGAGTCTTAAATGGTCCTTCTAGTTTACACACGAATTAGCAACTAATGCGCAATCCTGGAATTAATTAACCCTTTAAATGCGTCGTATCTAGCGAATCTTAGAGCTAAAACGTCCCATCACGTCGCATTTCTTAGTGGATAGGTCGGGGATCGGCGATACCTTGCGTATGTTTCCTTTGGTATCCTTCTTAGAAAACTTTCGATGCTGATGGGTTTCGACGCACAACGTGGGCGGTAGCATAAAAATCAGTCAGTTAATGGCGACGAGTATCGGGGATTGGCGATCAGGGATCTGTTCAAGCGCGTGGTTTCCTTGCAGGTTACATCTTCGTAAATCCCTGATGCCGAAAACATTTTGACRATCAGCAATCGGCGATATCCTTCCTTTACTCATGCGATGCTTACTCTCTTCAAAACTTCCCGACATCGAYGAGGGTCGGTCATCGGCGATATTCTTGCGTAGCGCCTGTCGCATAATTAAGATTGTCGTCTGCCGACATCGATGGAGGTCGGGTCTTGGTTATTTTGGTCCTCTCGGGAGAAATTTGTCATCTCTAATCTTTCCCGATGTTGAATTCCTTTAGCGCGTCGGGGAGAAATTTTGGTTTATGGTTCTTTAATCAAATGTTAGTCTTTGTTAATTCATGATGATTTTCGCTTGCCTAAACAACTTTTAAAGACTTAAAATGAAAAAACAGAAGACGAGCAAAGGAAACATTTTCATACTAAGATCGAATTAGACATTCACAAGAGATCAAGTGGTACCCAAAAGTGAAATTTGACGTATACTTTTAGGGTGTGTTGAGTGCTCAACAAATGGCGATTCACTGGGCGAAAGAAGAATCTTTGTTCCTTCCTCAGGGCTCGGCGAATACAGAAGTAGGTGGATAACTTAACTGGTTTTGAATTCAAGCCTCTTTTACCCGTTCATTTTGAACTTCTTTGGTTGATGCTTCTGGGTCTGCCCATGGGGTTTTAACCTTTATTCCTCCTTTGTTTTCTGTAACCCTGACTCATGCCTTTTTTTACAAAGTTTAGCAAAGAATTTACTGGCATGAAGCCTTTAGTTACCTCTACTCACTTGCTTTGGTGTCTCTCCACTGCTAGGGAGCGTCTATAGCCCCGATGGAGATATCTTCATACCCTCTCCTACTATTCACTCTTTTGATAATATCAATTTTATTTCAGCATGATGCCTTGAGCGAGTGGGAGATGATGATGTCTGTTTATTTTGCAAGGTGAGATGGTTAATGTGGATCATTTTCTAGATTTGTCTTCTGGGTTCATGTAGTCCTTTTCGTATTTCCTTCTTTCCCTTAAGGCCTTACCAAACCATCGAGCAGACACTTATGACATTTCTCTGAAGTTGTTCATTTGCACATGTTAGATAGAGGACCCCTCAAAGCAACCAAAAACTCCTTGATGCTTCTCATGTTGTACGTGAGAGATGAGTTTGGAACAGAGTTCTCTATGTTGCATGACTTAAGGTCAACCATTGTTTTTCTAAACGCACCTTTCAAAAGCGCCGAAAAAACCAGAAAGCTAAAGAAAACAAAAACAAAAATTATTTCACGTTTATGAAAACACTCAAACAAAACATAAAAACACACACATTTTATTTATTTATTTTAATTATTGAAAAAATTGTTTTAGGGCTTAGCCATTCACTGGGAGGGCATCAGGTCGTCCCCTCAGATTATTCAATCGATAAGTGCATGCCCCAATCTTCTCAGCCACCTGGAAAGGTCCAAGCCACAAATTCTGAAACTTAGAGTGCTTCCCTTTTGGTTCATTTGCTCTGTCCCACCTTAGGACTAGGTCCCCTACTTCGAAGTCCTTCTCTTTGGCCTTATGCTTGTCAAACCATCTTTTCACCACCCATTGGTGAGCTATGAATTTCGACTTAGCCTTTTCTCTCTTCTAGCATGAGCAGAGTATCAATTCTTTGTTGTATGACCAAGGAGGGATCCCCGTTGGAATCTTGGGCTAGTTGAAGAGATGGAAGATAAAGCCCATTTGGGAGAATAGCCTCATGTCCGTAAACTAGGAAGTATGGGGAATTTCCTATGGCTTCTTTAGGTGTGACCCTATCGGCCCATAAAGTGTTATGGAGTAGATTATGCCAATTCCTTTGGTTATTCACAACCGTCTTCTTTAGTATCCTTACTAGGTTCTTATTGGTCGATTCTGCCACCTTGTTTCCTTGTGAGTAATAATTTGCAGAGTACTTAATTATGATTACTTTGTCCAAAGAAAACTCCGTCAGTCAGGTTGAAGAGAAATAATTTTCATTGTCAAAAACCAACACAGAAGGGACACCAAACCTCGTGATTAGCTGTTTCTCTATGAATTGGATCACTACTTTTTCGTTTACATGAGTCAAAGGGATAGCCTCTACCCATTTTGTAAAGTAATCAGTGGTAGTCAGAATGTACTTGTGTTGTTTTTAAAATCTTGGTGTGATTTCTCCTATGATATCTAACCCCCATTTCTCAAAAGGCCTAGAGACAATTATTGGCTGGAGTGGGATTGCCGCTCTCTTCTCCCTCTCGATGCTTACTTGGAAAGTTTTACAGTTTCTGGCATAGGTATGGGCGTCTTTGAACAAGGTGGGCCAATAGTAACCATCTCTTAGTATCTTATGAGCGGTGGTGTTTTCTGCAAAATGACCACCGACAGGGCCATCATGGAGTTCCTTCAGTACTTTGTCTGCATCTTCGCATTTGAGACATCTTAAGAGTACTCCATCATAATTAATCTGGAAGAGTATTGAATTTATGAGATGGTATTGTGCAGATTTTAGCCTAAGAGCTCTCCTTTCCCTGGGGTTGAGATTTTCTAGGCAGGCTCCATGGTGTAGGAGGTAGGTCAGATTCGTATACCAAGACTCAGTCCCTGGGAAATGTATGAAGCTTCGCCAAACCATAATTCCATTTCATTCTCCCATCTGGAATCTTCATTTGCTTGGTCCTGGGCTTCAGCTATGAGTTTGCACAATCATTTCCCCTTAACAAGTTTGGCAGGTTTTATATCTAGATCAAATTCTTAGACTACTGCCATCCAGTTCCCTCTTCTTTCCCCCATCTCGTGCTGAGTAAACAAGGATCGGACTGTAGGGTGAGGCAAAATCACTTTGGCGTGGTTCTTGAGGATGTAAGACTTGAAGTGTTTTACTGCCTTGTAAACCACATAGGCATGTTTGTCAACAGCAGGATAGTTAAGCTTTGCTCCTTGGAGATTACTTATCATGAACGACACCGGAGCTTCATTGTTGTCATCATCCTTCTGAGTCAATACTGTGGCTAACGACTGGTCGGAGGCGAAAGTATAGAGGAAGAAGTCCCTATTGAAATCGGGACTTTGTAGCACAGGGGCCTGGGATATGGAAGTTTTAATATTGCTGAAAGCATCCTTTCGTTCATCATCCCACTTAAATTCGGTATCTTTTTGAATCATCTTTTGTAAGGGTTTGATGATTTCCGCGAAATCGGGAGTGAATTTCCTCACAAAATTTATTTGCCCGAAAAAGGATTGCATAGCTTTCCTGTTATGGGGTAACAGGAGTTGAGCTATGGCTTTAATCCTTTCCAGGTCTATGCGAATACCTGTTTGGGATATAATATGACCTAACAGCTTACCCTCCTCGATGTCGAAAATGGTTTTCTTTGGATTTAAGGATATACCGTATTTCCTACACCTTTCAAAAATTTGAGTTAATTTTTGGATGTATTCTTCTATGTTCTTTGAATACACAGTTACATCCTCTAGATACACTACCACGCACTTGTTGATTAGTCCCCGAAATGGTACATCCATGGCCCTTTGGAAGGTTTCTCCTATGTTAATTAACCCAAAAGGCATGCATTTATAATCGAAGGTTCCCCACTTGGTTCGGAAGGTAGTTTTTATATTATTTTCCTCCGAAACCAGGACTTGGTTGTAACCTGAGAAACCGTCCAGTAGGGAGAAAATATCCGAGCCAGACATGGTCTGCAGGAGTTGTTCCATTGGCGGGATCAAGTAATTGTCCTTTTCTAAAGCTCTGTTGAGATTTCTAAAATCTACGCATAAGCGAATTTCTCCAGACTTTTTCCTCACAGGAACCAGATTTGTTACCCGTGCGGAATTCCTGACCTGGAAAATGATCTTGGCATCTAAAAGTTTCTTTAATTCCTGATACATGAGAGGTTCCAGGAATGGGTGATACTTTCAAAGCTTTTGTTGGAAAGGTTTCACCTCAGGTTTTAACGGTATAGTGTGTTGAATGATCCAGGTGTCGTAGGTTTTCAGGTCTCAGTAGGACCATGCGAAGACATCTTGATATTGTCTGAACAATTTGAGATAATCCTTTCTTTCCTCTTTAGATATGCTTTTTCCGAGATTCACATTCTTTGGATTCTCCGGGGTTCCGAGATTTATAGTTTCATGCAGGGGACAAGACTTGTCGTTCTTCACGTTCTTAGGCCCCCTAAAGCGTTCTTTCAGGTCAAACAGATTTTCGGGATGGTGTGTGATTTCGATCTATCAAGAGACTGGCCTATTCGAGGATCAGTTTCTATCGCTTGTTCCTGGAATACCTCATCATCGATGGCTAAATCTTTGAAATTGTCTTGGTTAGTCAGGAAGTTTATGATCTGCTCATCTCCTTCAAAGACCTTCCAATTAGATATATTGTTAGGCACCGATGGTTTGTAGATTAGTTCCACAGTGAACCGGGAGGCTTCATAGTTTTCCAGAGGTGACAGCCTCGAAGCAGTTGTGGCCAGGGAATCAACAAGGATGTTCTTTGCTCTGGGCATTGTGGTGATATTGAAAGCTTCAAAATGATCCATTAACCTATGCACTTCCTGCTGATAGTTCTTCAGGTGCGGAGAATTGCAGTGTATAGTATTCCTTACTTGTCTAACGATAATCTCGGAGTCCCCGAAAACTTTCAATTCTTTGACGCTCAAGTCTATGGATTTCTTTAACCCYTGTACTAGAGCTTCATACTCGACGGTGTTATTGGTGCATTCGAATTCTAGTCGACAGGAAAGGAAATAAAGTTTACCTTTTGGATCAATGAGGATGCACCCTGCCCCTGATCCTTCCTGCGATTTAGATCCATCAAAGTATATGGTCCAWATTTGTGAAAGACAATAGCCCTTTTCTCCTTCCTTATTACTTTATATCTCTCCTATCTCTTGTTGTAGTTTCTAACGCAAGGTCTTGGCAGAAGAGGGTGTCTTCTGTCGGTATCGGCGATTTCTCTTGAAAGAAAATCTCAAAGTTTTGAGAGAGGGGGACATCGGATAAGAGGGGAGAAAATTTTCTGAAGTGGGAATCGCAGGAATAATTACCCAACACAGGGAAATATGTAGAAGAGGGTTCATTCAAGGTTTCTAGATCAGTGACCGTATGTTTCAGATATCTCTCCCTATCAATTATGATCATATTCTTGTATCCCTTCAGTGGTAGCCAAAGGTGTGCCCAGACTATGCTAAATYACCCATTTAACTTCTCAGACCAATCTCGACTTAGTAATAACCCATAGGCCTCTGGGATGTCTACCACGATGATGTCAATCACTTGCAAAAATTTAGGATGTGTCGCTATTCTGATCATTACGTCCTTAAGTTCCCCCATAACTTTGATCTGGGTCCTGTTTAGTTGTATCACGTGTTTGTCGCTCTTTAGAGGAATGGCGTTTAATTTTCTGCAAATTGACAAGGGCATAACGTTGGAATATGCTCCTGAATCTACCAAACAATTATGGAGATTCCTGTTGAAAACTTGGAATGTTAAGAGGAAAGGTGGGACAAAAGGCTTCCCTTTCTTATCTTCCAAACAGGTATTCACGGTTGGTTTATTTACTAGGTCCATGGTAGCTAGATTCCTTTCCTAACCATTTCCAGTCGTAGGGTCTTCTACTGAGTTCAAAGCTTGTAGCAGGAAGTCCTTCTGTTGAGGGATCCTGCACACGTCCATGACTGATATGTTCACCCTGAACTTCTTCAAATCTTCAACTACATTGTAATCGAGTTTGGGTGATTCTCAGGTATGGATGCTTATAGGTTTCCTACTGGGAGAAAACAGTGTTTTCGGGGGATCGGGGAATGTCTTATCTCTTGAATTTTGGGTAGCAGTGATTTCTTTTTAGACAAGTGGACATTTACTGCATGTCTGCACCAATGATACCTCGACGAGTGGTTCTTGAGACTCAAATAGGTCGTCGGAAGGGATGATTAGTTATGGATCTCATATTAGAATGGGTATATCTTGTGGTGGATCAACCTCTTCCTGGTCAGCAATATTTATAACTGAACTACTCAATTGTTCGGTTAGGGAGAATTCATCTAGAAATCGACTGGCCATCAAATTCATGGTGTGAACCCATTGAGGGTAGTCTCTCTTGGAGTGATTTTCTTGATGATACGTAAAGAAAGAATCAGATGCCACATTCCCTAGATCGATATTTAAGTTGGTTGGGGGAGGTTCAATTGCCTTGAACGGTAGGTTCCTTTTAAAGAAAGGCTTGTAGGGCCTCTAGCCTTGGTTTCCTTCCCCTGTGTTTCTCTTCATGTCTATGATATCGTTTGATAGTTTATTAACCATGCATTATAGATCTTCTACTTCTCTATTACCTTTGTCGGGAGTCTGTTCTGCTTGTTTCCCTGACGGTCTAGTAAAAAGGAGTCCTCTCCTAGGGGGAGGTTGAGATTCTTTCCTAACTAATGAAACTCGGCCTTCTTTACACCCTTTCATCTGGAATTATATCATTTTGGCTTCTTCGAAATTCTCAGCTAGGGTTCGTTTAGTAGCCCTTTTTACGAACATGGAAATGGAAGTTGGGAGGGCGTTAGCATAAACTTCGATTTGAAATTCCTGAGTTGCCTCAGCTTCAGGCTGGAAATTGTTCAAGATGGTCGTGAATATTTGGTTGAAGTCTTTGACCCTTTCTTTTGAACTCATGGTGGCGGCGAACAACTCGGCCATCAAATCTCCCGTAGTAGTTTCTTCGGTAAATTTGTCTAGAAAATCTTTATGGAACTTTGTCCAGCTAGTTATAGATCCTAACGGCAGGTTGAAATACCACGTGGAAGTCGAATTTTCAAACGTATAGGGGAAAATTCTTCATACTACGTCTTCATGTTGGACATTCATAAGCCTGATCGCTAGTATAAATTTCTTGATATGATCTTCGGGAAATCCAGAGGGTTTCGGCATCGAACTTTGGTAGCAACTTCTCTAGATGACGGGGAAGGTTATGAACAAGTCCTAGGAGGGCCAAAGCATCTCTAGCTAACCAGGGTTGATTGTTCAAAGGCGGATTCCCCCTTTCATCATTATGGTCGTTGTTGCCTTCCATATCTTTAGACTTTGAGTTAAACTCCTCTTCTTCCGAAAAATCATCCAGTTCAGAGACGTCGTCAGCTGGTGTTTCGGGTATTAAATCAAGAGGTTCTTGGATTTTGGTAATCGCAAAATCTATTAAGTCTTCTACCAAGTGTACGAAAACTTCGTCAGGAGTACTAACCACTGGTATGTTTTGTTGTTTTCTTCGAGGGAGTATGGGAGCAAAGGACAACACACCCATCTATCGGGCGTAGGCTCTTGTGATTCTTCTGAATTGATTTACTTCCTTGTGAGGAAGAGCATAAGGTATTTCAGGGTGAAAAGGTTCTTCCTCGGGCTGGGGTGAGTTACTTGTTCCAGGAGTACTCAACGTGTGTGGGTTGTCTTGGGAATGACTAGCCATGCATGTGGGTTGTTTTGAATCTACAGGCTATTTCAAATACTCTGTATAATATATATCCATCCATTCATTCTCACGCCCTCCTTCTAGCACCAATTCTGTTGATGGGTCTTAAATCCCTTGACTCAACAGTAGGAACCAAACCTGCCATCGAGGCCCAATCAGACTCTGCAACATTTAATAGTGGAATGGTTCTCCAAATCTTACGATCCGGCCAAATTATCGATGAGCTTTACGTTTTCTTGTGAAGGCTCTTCTTTCAGTTTGGACTATTCTCTTTTATATATTTTCTCTTGGGTGGGACCGATATGAAATGTAGCCGATATAAACCAACTTGGCAACATAAATGGAATTAAGCTTAACTAAGGGGAAGAGGTTGAACTTGGGATAACTCGCTGCTCAAGTATGCAAACGACAATTTTATACCATGGGCCTAGTACTAATACATTAACCATGTCAGAATCCAATTATTGTCTGAGATACTAACTACTAGAAAGAAAACACATATGCAATGAGATAATGGCAAGCAAAATAATTCCTCTACCAGAAACTTTCATCACATACTAACACAAAGATTCATCTTCATCATTAAAGCAAAGAACAACAAAACATTGCACCAGATAACTTGACAACAGATCTAATTGCTCTTACTCATTACAGAATCATTCATGAAACAAGATAGGAAATAGTTCTTCTCCACGTCCAATCACACATGCAGTTGATGAAAATAACTTGTCTTTGGTCTAGAAGGACTTCTCAATTCAAATCAGCTTCAAAATAATTCTTAACCACCAGAAAGAAAGAGTTCTTGCAGCAATTATCGACCACTAACTAATTATTTGATGACCTCGAACTCGGTCAGAGGGTTAGGCGCACTTGTTTCTACTGATACCCGGCCTATCTCTGGTTGATTCGTCACGCCTGCCGACGAATTGGCTGGTGGTGTTGTGGATTCAGGGTCATCTGACCCATTGGTGTTATCAAGTTTTATGAAATCGGGGCCGCTTGGCTCCGTCGGGCTTTCTTTTGGGCTATCAGTCAGAAGCCTTGGAAACCTGATGGGGTCTGGAATATCCCGCATCAGACCCATCATCTACAGGGCGTGTTGATACATAAGCATCCCTCTCTCTTGTGCATTCTGAACCTTGGGGAAATTCTTGTTCTATGTGAGGGTTACCTAGGAAATCTTTGTTGTTTGGATGGCTTGTTGACGGGCTTCCACCACTTCGATTGGGTCAGATGCTATCCTTTCTTCTCTGGCCCTGAGGAGCTCTTGAGCCGATTGTTCCAAGGCCGTTGTTTTCTCCTCCCAACTCATGGCCTTGAATCTAGTTTCTTTAGGATCAACCATCCTTGCCACCACCTCATCCTAGTCTTGAGCGTTTTCGGTGAAAATTTCATCCTCAAACCGGTCATGGGCATAAGGACAACAAGATGATAACTGTGATGCATGTTTCAGGACCAGACCCTTGGGATTGTGCTTGCGGAAATGGCCAGTCTGGAATCAAAATTCCAATTGACTTAACCCTTCTTGCTTGGCCTGTGCGGTGTCTTTGACCATGTAGAAGCCAATATGAAACCCATAAGGTATGAAGGCCCGCTTCGTGTCCTTCACTAAAGTGGCATTGTAGACTTGAAAAATGGTCTGATAAAAACTTTCCCCTAATACTAGTTGATCGGGGACATATATAGGTAATAGATGGGGTGCCCCTGTGGTGTCGAAAACCCTAATGTAGGTCTCGCGCCCATCTAGATACCAGTGAACCACTTTCGATACAACCCTTTTGGCTACATCTGATAGCCTTGGGAACTCTTTCTTGAACAACAAAGAATAAATGCGTGCAATGAACTGGTCACAGATAAGAGAATAGGATTTCTTGTACCTGTTCTCCCATAAGATACCAAAGTATACATGGACCGGGAGCTTAGAGGAATGCCAGCTTAAGTTCATTCCATCAAAGATGTTCTTGGCATAGACGACGTCCAACAGATATGAGGCCATGTAGAAGGAAGGGGTTTCTCCCTCTTTCGGTGTCTGAGCTTGTCATATGCAAGTTCTTAGTTGTTTGGAGATGATTTCACCCCAGTTAAAACCTATTCCAGAAATGTATACGGTATAAGACAGAGGCATCCAAGCCTCTGAAAACATGGCCCAATCTTTCTCCCCATGCAATCGGAAGAGGAGGGCCATTAGATAGATGTAAGGCTCTCTAATGTTGGTCGTTGGGTACTAGCCGGAGGTCCGATTGGTGAAAATTTTATCCTCTCTCCACCATGAAGCCATAATATTGTTTGTGTCGTGCTTCTGATAGAAACTCAAAACAAATTCAGTGCTTAAAAGTTCTTCCGGCTCCCTAAGCTTGTAGTAAATCTGAACTTCTACTGGAGGAAAACCCCGACGCATCTGCCATTGTCATCGTTGATTAAACACCTCTGTGCATCAGTGTGATAAATAATCCATTTCAAGAGTTCGATGCAGGGAAATACCAGAGTCCTGCTTTCCACCATGTGCAAATAATCCTTGCGTACATTCGGGAGAACTTCATCGTTGAGTTTTCTCATATCAGGATCGTTGTGTGGGGCATACTCGAGGGTTTTATCCTTCTTGATTTTCTTAAACAGTTCTTCCCAGCGAGGGAATACTATTTTGGTCCCGATGTTCTCCTCTGTGTCTCCAAAGGCCGGGGGCTAGGTGAAGACCTTCTTGCTGGTTGTCTTGATGATGGGCACTGGCTTTGGAGAGAATTCTAATTGCCTTACGACTGCTGGGGAGGAACCTTCTCCTGCCTCTGGTTCTTGTAGCTTTGGCGCCCTTGGGGATTCCTTGTTGGTGGGTTTCTTCGAAGGCACTGTTCCTGCAACTGAAAACAATGCTTTAGACATGTGTACAGAGTAACGTTGGATGAAAACATATGAATTGAAGCATAAAACACCTATAAGATAGTACATATCTGTAGTGGTTGCTAAAACTGTTGTTTTAATACTCACTGTACCTTGGAATCTTTCTTTGGATCGCTCGTCTTGCTCCTCTAGGTGCTCCGAACTTCTTTGTGCGCAGAATGAGCTCATACACAATGACTCAAAATAATATAATGAGGTAGATCCTACCAGTCGTATCAACCAGTTAATACGAGTAATGGATACAATTCAAAACAACCTACCATCAAATCTTTGCAAATAAATTCTACGTTGGTTGACGGCGGAGGTGCGGAGGAGGATGCATTGTATCGGGAGGCTTAAATGGTCCTTTTGGTTTATGCACGAATTAGAAACTAATGCGCCATCGTGGAATTAATTAACCCTTTAAATGTGTCGTATATAGCGAATCTTAGAGCTAAAATGCCCCATCACGTCGCATTTCTTAGTGGACAGGTCAGGGATCGTCAATACCTTGYGTATGTTTCCATTGGTATCCTTCTTAGAGAACTTCTGATGACGACGGGTTTCGACGTATGACGTGGGTGGTAACATAAAAATCAAGGGGCTGATGCCGACGAGTATCGGGGATTGGCGATCGGGGATCTGTTCAAGCGCGTGGTTTCCTTTCATGTTACATCTTCGTAAATCCCCAATGCCGAACACATTTCAACGGTCGACGATTGGCGATATCCTTCCTTTAATCACACGACACTTACTCTCTTCATAACTTCCCGACACCGACGAGGGTCAGTCATCGGCGATATTCTTGCGTAGCGCCTGTCACGTAATTAACACTATTGTCTGTTGACACTGATGGAGGTCGAGGCTCGGTTATTTTGGTCCTCTTGAGCGAAATTTGTCATCTCTAATCCTTCTCGATGCCAAATTCCTTTAGTGCATCGGGGAGAAATTTCGGTTGTCGGTTCTTTAATCAAATGTTAGTCTTTGTTAATTCATGATGATTTTTGCTTGCCCGGACAACTTTTAAAGACTTAAAATGAAAAAACAGAAGACGAGCAAAG
>JASDQU010309537.1:22908-33523 GCA_032191745.1 Picea mariana
GAGCGAAATTTGTCATCTCTAATCCTTCTCGATGCCAAATTCCTTTAGTGCATCGGGGAGAAATTTCGGTTGTCGGTTCTTTAATCAAATGTTAGTCTTTGTTAATTCATGATGATTTTTGCTTGCCCGGACAACTTTTAAAGACTTAAAATGAAAAAACAGAAGACGAGCAAAGGCAACATTTTCATTCTAAGATCGAATTAGACATTCACAAGAGATCAAGTGGTACCCAAAAATTAAATTTGATGTAGACTTTTAGGGTGTGTTGAGTGCTCAACACAGAGGTCTTAAAAGAGAAAGAGTATATAGAAACCAGAATAGGAGACTTCGACGTAGACTGTGTCCTGGATGAGGAAACACAAGTGAATATCATGACATAAAGAACTTGGAAAATTTTGGGAAAGCCTGCTATGGTTCCTTCATTAGGAGGAATAGGATTATTTAGAGGAAAGTTGATAACCCTATGTGGAAGACTTACCTAGATATCTATGAGTGCTCATGGCACTTCAACAAAAGAAGAATTTGAGATCCTTAATTTTTTTGAGAACAATGCCCTATTTGTTATTTTACTAGAAAAAACCTAGATTGAGAAAGATCAGATACGAAGGAAACAAGCATAGGAGGATCTAGAACAGAAAAAACAAGAACTAAGAGATTTCATGGATAGGAGAATAAAGCACTTACTGGAAGAACAAGAGAACTAGTTGAAGCTAATAAATACCAAAGATATGGATGTCGAAGTTGAAAGGACACAGAAATACTGGAGACACCTTTATGTACAAGAGATTAGAGCACCTACCCCAGAAAGAGAATAAGTATTACCCTTGAATCCTATGAAAGACCCTCCACAGTGCGAAGTTATCATGCCAAGAGGAGATAAGAATGATAATGGAAAGACGAAACCAGTGATTCGGATCATATGAAAGAAGGCTAGAAATCTCAGTAAGAAGAGGGCAAAGTTAGAAAAATTGTAAGAAGCTCCAAAAAGAACTTCGCAGAAGGAAGGTTTCTAGAATTTGAACTTTGACGGAATATCAGTATAGCACATATTGGCACTTCGCCATGGCGGAGCAATATAAATGTTGGAGGCATTATGACCATTAGATCGATGCTCCTGAACGGTTAGGAAAGCAGTTATGGCCTGAAAGTTCGCCATTGGACCTTTGGGACCGCGCCATAACGGATGGAATTGCATTGAATAAGGCTTTGCGACCCGTTGAAAGAAACCGTTACGGTGTGATCTATTTATCCCGTCGAGCATTGCACTGAGAACACTTTTGCCAATTGTGATTATCCGAGCCCACAGAGAACTAGTTGATTTGCGCAGTGATCATTGAGACCTCACCATCCATTCTGTTACATTGAGTATTATTAACTGAACTAAGATATCAGATCTCGAGTGTGCATGTTGGACAAAATTAGCACAGCAGAACAAGTCGTCGAAGAAATTATAATAGACCTCATGGCTAAGAAGGTGATATCTGCAGGAATCCAAACCTCATCGACGCGAGGAGTGCAAGCCTCCCCATCCACTGCTCGTGGATCTGGACCATCCTGAGCTGTGACTGAGAAAATGACCAAGCATCATGATGACTTGGTGAATGAGAAGCTAATTCCATCCATCCTACCCGACTATATCCCACCCCTAGTCGGTGTGGCGAGTCGTGACAGTGTCCCGAGGGACTTCGACTACATAGTCATCACTGCTTACCTTTTGAAGGGAATACAAGCAGTCAGACCACAGTTGGAGAGGATTCCAACCTTGAAGATTAGTGATTATAACCTAAGAGACCGCAAGAGCTATGGCATGCTTGCACCTCGCAAATATTTGACCAAGACCAAGGGGAATAAATCGAAGATCATCCCCCAGCCGTGGACTATGGACATCGCGAGGTCCAATGTCTTGAACATGATGAAGATACCACATTTTTGAAGGTACCAGGAGGTTAACACATACATTAAGCTCTTGCTGTCGTGCTTCCATGGCGGGTATCTATGGTTAGATAGATGCATCACCGTCAATATGGAGATGATCCATAGGATCACTGGATTGGGCATGCAGGGACCATACCCATAAGACGTTTATCCAGGGAAGGCTACAGACCGCGCCCTGGAACAGAATATCAAAGACACCTATGACGATGTAGAGAAAGGGAAGCAAGGCTACAGGGTAGCCTCCATTCAGAATGACGTAGTGTGCCTTGCTTGCTAGTTGATTGTTGGTAAGCTAGTAAGAAAGAACAGACCCATGCAGGTCATAGGGTTTGTCATTGACCTCGCAGGAAAATGCTTGGAAGTACTACAGATGAACTGGCCAGTTACCTAGTCAATCAGTTAGAACCGGATTTTCGTGAAGCTCGGGATCAGGGTTATGAGTTCCATTTTAGCTGGATGTTGATCCTCATCACATTCACTACTTGGGAGATGTCGGAAGGTGCGACCTTCCCTGACATTGAACCTTTCAATCCATTAGCTGCAAAGTTCACCACGCTCTGGTATTCGAGCGATATGGGGAAATAATGGAATTCGATCGCATTATTCCATACCTACTACCTGTAGCTGAAGAGGTATATTGAGTCTTTCCCTCGTAAGACGTTGAACACCATGGACAGGTTTAGAACCCTTATGAAGTTCCGTCCAAATAGGAATTTTATTTATATTACTGCACACACAGACGAAAGTAAAGAAGATCTTCAGTCCTACTACAAGCTCACAGAGGAGGACCTGGAAGAAATCACTAAGGAATGGCCTACAAAGTTCCTTATACCAGTCTACCAGACAGCACTGTCCGATCCCAACCTCATTGGAAGTCCGATGGTTACTCACGAAGAGTATGATGCACCTAGCAGTAGCAGGAAGAAAAAGAAGGAAGAAGTACAAGAAATACACAGCACATCAGAAGAGACTGCATCAGATTCACCTAGCAGAGGAGGAGATGACGAAGTGGACAAAGAAGAGAAAGAAGGGGAAGAAGACAAGTAGAAGCATGGAAAAGTAACACCGCCTAGGAACCCCCTTGAAGAGGCAGAGACATCCAAGAAAATAAAGGTTTCCCCAATGAAACCTACATCGCAGAAGAAGTCCAAAGCGAGTAAGACGAAGCTGCAGACTGTACTCACAGTCGATGACTTCGAATTCATTATCGCAGTTGTATCATATGCCTCGGAAGATATTTTTCAAATAACTGAAGCCAAATAAGAAGCCATGTATGATAGAATTGAGATAGAACTGAGAGGAGTACAACAATCCCTTCACTCCAGCTGCGCAGTGTCCACTACGCCCCCGCCACCAGAAGAACCAGAGTTGGGAGATGAGCTTGCCCAACTCCGCAGAATAGCTGATACGAACAAAGCTCATCTTCGTTACATGCAAGAAGAAAAATCCCAGGCCTCAGTGGCCCTGAAGAAAGCACAAGAGGAAATCATAGAGCAACGTTGAGTTGCACAGCAGGAGAAGGACGACCTTCAAACCAAGTTTGAAGAAAATAAAGCATAGATCCAATAGGAGAAAGAACAATTGCTCACGGAGCAAGTCAGAGTTAAAGAAGTAGTCAACAGAGCACTTAGCTATGTGACAGGCTTGGAGTAGATGGAAGAAGACCTGGTAGTAAATCAAGTCGTGGAGCTTGTTGAAGCCATTCAACAGCTTCAACAGAGGGTCGTAGAACTAGAGCTACAAACAGTGCCAAGCACTCCGCAGGAAGTGCAAGACCAGAGAGAAGCAACTTTCTAGAGTGCAGTTTAAAGGATCAAAGAATTAGTCGTGGAATGTAAACAGCTAAGCAGTTGCAGTGCACAGAATTATGAGTGCCTTACTGAGGACCCTGAACTGAAGACACTGGAGTCGTAGCTCCAGGAAGAAAAGAAGCAAGCAACAGCAGTACAAGCTCAGTTGAAACTCCTGTCAGCAGTTGAGAGGATGAAAAGATCCCAAGAACAACGCATGGCTCAGCAACAGGTCCATGCCATATAAAGCAAAGTCATGGAAGTGACTCATAAGCTCCAGCCAGTCCAGGATGTAGCTTGCCTACTTTTTGAGGAGATTGAAGGTTGAGGAGCAGAGATAGAACAAGTAGTCACTTCGATGGAACAACGCTTAGAGGGACCTATGAATGAGGCAGTTATTCAAGAGTTCGTCGAGCAGGAGGCCTTGGCGCAGCAACAGGTTGAAGAAGCTCGAACCAAGCTCGAGGATTTTGAGGCTAAGTTACCCAGACCAGAGTGACTGGGAATGAGTCACAGGTGAGTGTTGGGGGCTTGTTGACACTTGACCAAGTTTTGGAGATCCTTGGTCATGTTTGACCTCTTTTGGGACTTCGATAAGCTGGTCAAAGGTGAAGCGCAAGTCGAAGCAGAGATCGCGGGATCTTGACCCCTTTTTAGGGCATTTTTTGGGATTAGGGTTTATGTAATGGGTATGGGATGTTGACCCATGGGTTTTAACCATGTTTAGGCCCATTTTGTAATGTATAAATAGATATTTAGGCGATGTAGGAAGAGGCCAATGTGCTAAGTGCGAATAGTTGTCGATGCTTTGTGCATGTTATGTGTTAAGAACTTGTAGAGCTAAGTGCAATTGATTGTAAGAAGCTTGTGTATAGACGGTGAGAAGGCTTTGTTATTAAACCTAGCTCGGGGAAGGAGGATCTGGCGAGGTGTGCGCAGATATCCTATCCTATGCGGAGTGGGTTCTGAGGCTTTGTGCATGTAAGGAGATTGACAGAAGATAATAAAGAAGAAGAAGAGTTGGTGGACATAGCCCCACACTGGGGTGAACCACGTATATCCTGTGTTATGGTTTCTTTGTGCATTATGGTTGTATGTTAGTGATGTGATTTATGCTTAGTGTCGATATCTTTATGTATGATTCATCTGGTATAATAGCTTAGTGCTTGGTAAGGTGAATTAATGTTAGATCTGATCTATCTCTCCATGCTAAGTACTTGAATGTGTTACATCTTGTTGAATACTGCACTGCTCTGTAATTAGGGTTTGGATCTGCGATGTGAATAAAGGTTAAATACTGATGAATGTTAACTATTAAGTGCTTTGTTAGAGTGGTGTAATCACAGATCCGTGTCCCAGCTAGGTTGTAAACATTTGAGTCCTGCAACCACCCCTGCCTCTACCTCGAGTGAGACTTCATCTACTTCGCAGGTGTTGCCGAAAGGGCCGGTAGTTAGGGTTTTTTTGGTGCGATGTTGAAGCGTTGAACCCTAGGTCTGCCCCTGTGCCAACACTCACATGTTTTTCACCTTGATGGTCATTCGACCTAGCAAATGATAGTTGGATCCTTTTGCATTGTAGCTTGGCATTTGATTGAGTTGTCGAGCATTTTCAAGGATGTGTAAAACTTGCAACTTATTCACTTCTCTTGGTTGGCTCTCATCATATTGGAGTTCCCATTAGTGAACAAATTATAGGAATTCTGGCTCCCATGATTACATAGTGAGAGTTTCCAGAGTTTTCAACATCCAGATTTGACGGTTTTTCGGGTAGTTCTTCATTGAGGCTCAACTCAAGAGTTTTATTATAAAGACTAGGAGATGGTAACAATTTATGCACCTGGTTTGTTGGTATTATTGTTTATACTTATGATTGGTGGGTGGGGCGGGTGGGGGGGAAGGGAGGGATGTTAGCCTTTTACTCATATACAATCATGACATCCTAGTATGCCACTTTTGTATTTTGCATTCTCAGATATAGTTTTATCCTAAGTGTATTTCTAGATTCCTATTTTGCCTCCTACCTTATCTCTCGATGAGGTGTCGATGTGAGAGAAATTGAGGTGGTTTCATTGTTGTATTATATATTTGTATCATTAAAATGAATACAATGTTGAATTATGACTTAGACCTTTTATGCCAAACTTCTTATGGTGATCTTGTGTTCTATTTCTTCATAATCATCTAGATTCACTACAATACCTAGAAATTGTGGTGGTAAGGACTCTTAGTAAGATAAAGATTTACTACACGAATTATTATTTTTTACAATATTTTGAATATGAAATTTTTATGTAATGATAATTAATAAAATATTATTTTATTTATTTCTTTAAAATCCAATCAAAATATTTAAATAGACATTCTAACTATAATTTATTTGTACTTAATCTAATAAATAAATAGTTAAAACATGTGTTTCTCATTCTACATCATAAAATAGGCTAAATAATCAAATAGTTGTGATTACTTATTTTATAATTAGAGTGGAATTTCATATTAATTTAATTACTAAATTTTTAATTTGTTATTACCCCAAAAAAAAACTAAATTTCATATATTAATGTGATTTTTAAATTTTAATTTTAAAATATTTGATTTTAAATAAGTGATTTTTTAATTTTAATCTTAAAATATTTAATTTTAAATTGTATTTTAAATCTCATAGGTAAATTTGATTGCTAAGTTTTATCTTTAATTTATAGATATTAAATGAACAAATGTATGTTTTTTAAATCTCATATATAAATTTGACTGTTAAGTTATATATATGTTAATTTTATAATTATATTAATACATAATATTATTATAAATAATAATAATAATAATAATTAATATTATTATTATTATATCCATCTTGGAGAAACTCCATCAACGTCGGAATCATCGATTTTCGCCTTGTTTTCGTCCACTGACGAGAGGCTGAAGAGCGTGGCCACGGCGTTCTCGCGGGCCTCCATCATGTGCCCACTGCGGAGCACCTTGACCACGGTCTAAATGGTCCCCTCTCTCGCAATAACGTGCTTGTTGGCCTCGTGGATGCTCAGGTTGAAGAACACCGTCGCAGAGTGCTCCTGCGTTTGGGCATCATCGCTCAGCAGGAGCGGAGTCAGCGACGCTATCGTCTAGGGCTCCCCCAGGAAGACTCTATGAGACTGCTTTTTCTTCGTGTAAACACGGAGCTCTCGCGCGGCCTCGCTTTGCTGAGATTGGAAGTGCCCCGACAATTTGTCCATCACGAGGTTGAGGTACTTGATCCCGTGGGGCATGATGTCGTCGTCGTCGCCCTGGATATTTATGTTATGGTTTGGTTGGAGCTAGTAAAGCCACAAAATGTTGGTGGGAATCCTTGGTTGTAGATGTGTACAGCAAGTATTCAAGGTCACACATGCAAAGCTATTGAGTTATGCACATGCAAACTACAAAGGTGTGCATTGACTCCACTCTCGAGGAAACTACCACATTGATCCAGTGGATGTCGCATGCCACATTCTTATGTTAAGGAAAGAAAATATGAGGCATTGAGATGGTTCACACATAGTGATATGTATTTCTGCCCAAATCTATTAGCCTCTTACTCGAATACACCCATGAAGTCCTAGTATATCGTCTTTGTTTTTACATTCTAGGATGTAGTTTTTATCCTAAGTGTGTCTGTATATTCATATTTTTCCTTCGCCTACTTTAGCTCTCGATGAGGTGTTGATGTAAGAGTAATTGAGGTGGTTTCATTGTTGTATTATATCATTAAAATGAATACAATGTTGAATTATGGCTTGAGGCCTTTTTCGCCAAAATTTTTGTTCTGATCTTGTGTTCTATTTCTTCAATTGGTATCAGAGCTCTTGTGGTCTTAAGGGCCTAATAGCACCATAGTAGTTTTCCATGGAGAATTCACAATTTGAAAGTTGATGATAGAAGAGYGCATTTGATCTTAAATAAGTGATGGGAGATGCGCATGCAACAAAAGAAGAACAACTATACAAGCTACATAATATTTCTTCATCAAACAATGGAATGTCTTCAAAGAGGTAGTTATTTTGTTATTAAGGACAAATATTTGTAATCTGAAATTGATGATTCTACATAGTAGTTTTTCCATAGGATGTTTGATATCATAGATCCATGAGAGGAAAATCATTCTACTTAGATTTCCATGGTATGTATAGATCTATCTATACAATCACTTGATTGATCCACAAAGTTTTCCTTTGCTATGTATTCTCCCAACACAAAAAAATCTAGATCTATAATTCAAATTGTGAATCGCTTTTTTGTTGCTTCAAATTCCTGTATCAAATTTCAAATCGATTTTTCAATAAGTGTGCATATTTTTTTTATTTGGTTGCATGAAGCATCCATCTAAAAGATCACATATATAAGAATAAAAGAATGTCTTTTTTGGGGCCTATTGTAACAATATATAAACAAATATGTGAGATTGAAGCTTCTAATTAACCATCTAGTTGGTGGAATGTAAAGTCAGTGTTCTCCCCCACTTCTTGTGTTTGTCTTCTTGTATCACCTTCAGCAGATGCAGAATGCAATTAATGAACAATATCAATCATCATTTCAGCATAAAAAAAACAAGCAATTTTTTCCACCGCCATGACCTAGTTTAGATCAGCCCCTTCTCAAGTCACTAAAACACCAATTTCAAGCACCCACACAAAGAAGAACATCATTGCAACTCATTTGTGGTGAACCAGAGGATGAAAACGATGGTGTGAGTGGTCTTATTGTGCATTTCAAATCGAAACAATGAATTAGACAACCAACAATTTGCACACGCTAGATCTCCCTTCACAGATCTGCAAAATATCAAACAAAACAATAACCCACAATGATTTAGAGAGTCGTCGTTGTTTGGAGCGATTTGATAGTTGCACACTGCAATCGTGCAGATCAGATCGATTGAAGCTACAACTAGATCCAATGAAATGAATGAGATTTGATCTCGCGACCTATGATAGTTGTGTGGTCGCGTATCCCCTAAGTTGATTTGGTGGCAGAATTATCGCTTTGATCGACAAGTTAGTTCAAGTGCAAAAAGTTGTGGATCTGGTTGAAGAAACAGAAGAATCTCCTTTCCCAAATCAGATATAGATTTATTGCAGATAAAAAAAAAATCTTGTGAAAGATTTTGTGATTCAAAGAATAGAGTGGTTCACGAATCCTACAACACATTCATCACTATGGGATGAGATAACATGTGGTTGTTTCCACATGCCCACTTTGAGTTGTACACAAATGGAATAAAAATGGTACTCTCTTGCACCTTAAGGGGGGGAGTTCAAAAATCAAGATGGTTTGTGAAACCACTTGTGGTCTCTCCTTTGAGCTGAAAAAGGGGGGAATTGATGATGAAATTGAAGATGGTTGTTAGACCGAAAGTTCGACAACAACATAATCAAATTTGCTAGATGGGCAACTACAGTTTGTAGATGGCAAACTTTGAAAGAATTATGGTTCAATGAATTGCAATTGAATCATACATAGGGATGTTAATTTTGAGAGCAATATTGTGGACATTTTTTTCACCTTGATGGTCGTTCGACCTAGCAGAGGATAGTTGGATCCTTTTGCATTGTAGCTTGGCATTTGATTGAGTTGTCGGGCATTTTCAGGGATGTGTCAAACTTGCAATTGATTCACTTCTCTTGGTTGGCTCTCATCATATTGGAGTTCCCATCAGTGAACAAATGAGAAGAATTATGGCTCACATGATTACACAATGAGAGTTTCCAGAGTTTTCCATATCCAGATTTGGCAGTTTTTCGAGTAGTTCTTCATTGAGGCTCAACTCAAGAGTTTTAGTATAAAGACTAGGAGATGGTACCAGTTTATGCACCTGGTTTGTTGGTATTATTGTTTGTACTTATGATTGGGGGGGTGGGGGGCATGTTAGCCTCTTACTCGTATACAATCATGAAATACTAGTATACCACCTTTGTATTTTTCATTCTCGGATATAGTTTTATCCTAAGTGTATTTCTAGATTCCTATTTTTCCTCCTACCTTATCTCCCGATGAGGTGTCGATGTGAGAGAAATTGAGGCGGTTTCATTGTTATATTATATATTTGTTTCATTAAAATTAATACAATGTTGAATTATGACTTGAGGCCTTTTATGTCAAACTTCTTGTCCTCATCTTGTGTTCTGTTTCTTCAAAATCATCTAGACTCACTACAATACATAGAAATTGTGGTGGTAAAGACTTTTAGTAATATAAAGATTTACTAGATGAATTGTTGTTTTTTTATAATATTTTGAATATGAAATTCATATGTAATGATAATTTATAAAATGTTATTGTATTTATTTCTTTAAAATCCAATCAAAATCTTTAAATAAACATTATAACTATAATTTATTTGTACTTAGTTTCATAGTTAAAACATGTGTTTCTTATTCTAAATTATAAAATAAGCTAAATAATAGTTAAAACATGTGTTTCTTATTCTAAATCATAAAATAAGCTAAATAATCAAATAGTTGTGATTCCTTATAAAGTGGAATCTCATATTAGTTTAATTACTAAATTTTTACTTTGTTATTAATCCAAAAAAATTAAAGTACATATATTAAGTATATAGGGGCTTCCGCAGTGCAAGATATTAGATATTATTTTGGGGATTAACTACGTAGTGTAAGTCATTAATCTATGACCCATATTCATGAGTATTAGTCTCAACTGACAAATAATTCTCATGATTTGAATAGTCCACTTAGCACTCATTGCATCGGATGATGCTCACAGGGGTGAAGAAATGGGATTGAAGCCAACGAAATGAATCGCATAGTATCAATCATCACTTCCGGGGCTTGCACCCGGTAACCAGGACTTCCCAGGTGGTCACCCATCCCAAGACGCCTCTAGCTCAAGCGC
>JASDQU010309538.1:16061-40877 GCA_032191745.1 Picea mariana
TGTTTTTAATATTATTATTATAAACTATATTAGTGAAATCTAATATCCCATTCCAACAACAATATTTTATTTATGGAATCATAAATAATATAATATTGTTATTGTTATTATTTATGTTAAAATTAATTATATGTCACAAGTTTTGTTCAATAATATATTTTAAAAAAAAGTTTTGAAGATTTTCATTTACACTTGTGATATTGTCAGTAATTATTAACACCTAGATTTATCCAATTCTATTTTGACCTTTAAATATATCGTGACATTGTCAATAGTTACTAACACCTAGATCTATCCAATTCTACTGCAACTTTTAAAGCCCTAGACAACTGTCATATCTATTTTGCTTTTAGGTTATGCATAAGTAATATATTATCACAAGTTTTAAGTGTTTCATAATTAGTGTAACTTTTAGCTTTGCACTACATACAATTACTACATTGAAACAATTCTAAGAGGTTGGTATAAGCAGCTTTGATGCTAATTTCACTTGTTTATTAAAAGATTTTGTAATCATTTTATAAAAATGTGTAGCAAAATATATAAAAATGTGTGGCAAATAAAAATAGATAGCTATAGACATAGACACGCATTTTTCTAGTAGGCTTTAGGACAAGATATTATTTAATTTTATATTTTACAATTTCTAGTGGGTTTTAGGACAATATATTATTTGATTTTATATTTTACATTTTTAAGGTTTAGGGTTTATTTTGAATGAATGGAATTATAAATATTATTGTTAATATTGCACAATCCAATTATAGTATGGATATTCCATACGTTAAATCCATTTTTGCATTATATTTTCATCAATTTGTAATTACAATTTTGATAAAAAAATCTCCAACTAAATTTGATAATAACATTTTTTTTAAATGTAACATTTCCAAAAAATCATTTGATTGAAAACCACTTATAATAATGTGATCATAAGACACTTAACACCTTGAGGATTTAAGAGTAAATCACACCTTGAAGATCTACAAGAGAAAATCACACCTTGAGCATGCTAATAAGAATATATTTGTTAACTTGCAAGTATTTATAATACATTTATTAATGTAGTCAAAGAGCTTCCTCATAGTACCAAATTGTAAAAGAGCATATAATCATCACTTTACATATTTCATTTATACCTTTTATAAAAATAGCTTGAGTGTATCCAAAAGAGTCGAGATCAAACTCGATCAGTTTTAAATAATCTATTCTTTAAAAAAAAATTAACATCGTGCAATTAATGAAACTATTTACTTTATTTTAATGTACTTGCGTGACATGGAGTCGTGTTATTTGACTGCTACCACTATAACCTTAGGTGTGCCCACAATACCCCTGACGTGACACATAAGGTAAGCTAGGGTTTCGAACTGGTGACTTCACACAACAAAGTGCCTTAACAATACACTCCATCACTGACTACCCTACACCCCGAGGGCTATTGAAATTGCTTTAATTAATAAGTTTAGTTCAATTAATTCTATGATGAAATATTATCCTTTTACCCTAGGTTTTATTTTCGTAAGTGGTGTAACAAAGTTTTGAACTTGTACATAATTTGACTTACATAAATACCATCTTCAAAATTAAAAAAAAAAAAAGTATTTTGTAAATTTCCTTGAAAAATATATTACATCAAAAAAATCATTGAAATTACCTCATGCTCCATAACATGAAAAAAAATTCAATACCTCTATTACCTCTTACATAAGATATTTATCAAGACAAAAAAATTGACATCTCTCAACTTGCCATTCATGTTTTGATGTCATGGGTTTTTCTTTAAAAATGTAGTAACACTTGGTATCTTGAAATGTTGGCTCACTGTGGTAAGACCCTACGTTTAGTTTATTCGAAAAACAAACCATGTAGACACCGACCCTTTCAGCAACACCTACATGCAAGTGAAGTCTCACTCGAGGCATCTATTGGGGTTGTGGGAACCACGTTTCTGCAAGGACGAGGTGATGGGAGGTTATCATCATGTTCATTCCTACTTATCTACCTTGTGCGTCGTATTCTGTCTCTTTTTCCTTGATTAATTAGTAAAATTTAACTATGCAACACCTTTGTGACATAGATTGCAACATAAACTGTTCATTGTAACATTCATCATTATTGTGCATCAATCATCTAATAAACAGATCTAGATCTAGTTATGCATAAATAGAACATTCATGGACAATCACATAAAAAGAAAATTCAACCAAAGTGTTTAACGTGGTTCACCCAAACCTTGGGCTACGTCCACAATGACCAGCTTCTTATTCTTCTTTGTGCAATCATCTTAGGCTTGTGCACTACGGTTACAATAGATACATCATGATCTATTTCCCCATCTTTCCTAGTCGCTTTGCAGTGCAAGCATCTCTTTGAAAACTCTCCCTAAATATCCAAACATAGACTCTCTCTCATAGATTTCCCACCCTTTGACAAACATCACATGTCTAATAGTATTATTTAGCATCCTTATGAAGTGTGGGCCACCACAACCTTGCGCACAAAATATTCTGTGTTGTTTCTCTACCTGCGTTGTTTCATTCTTCATTCTTCAAATTTCCTGTCCAAGAGGCCCCCAAGACTCACATGTGGCTCGTCACGAGCCACTTAATCCTATTGCGTCGCGCCCCTCCATGCTTTCATGAAATTCTATAAGGTTTCCTTTGATGTCGTGATTTCTTTCTTGACTTTTGCTTCTTGTTCCAAAATATTCTCTACAACCTGCGCAGTTAGGGTCGTGAGTTTCTCCTCAATGTTGTGCATTGCCTGCTTTATCATGCCCTGCGCAGCTACCAAGTCCCCCATTACCCTCATTGCTTCATCCTGCAGTGGTACTGATCGTTGTTCGAGAATCTTATGTTGGTCCCTTATCTTTTTTATTTCATTGTATAATTTCCTTTGTGTCAGTATGGTCATAATGCACTCTGTTGGTGGCAGCGTAATTATGTTCTTTGAATCCTTCTACATCTTTTCCTGTGCATACCTTAATCTAGCTTCCACAATCTTCATCTTTAGATCCTCAATTATGTTTGTCCATATCTGCACGCTTTCCTCACATAACTTCGTGCATTCCTCCTCCAATCTCTTAATACTTTCTATTGTGGTCATATCGGTTCTTTCTCTTTCTGCATTTTCCTCTGGTGGTGTCCCTGGTGTGGTGCACGATTCCAATTCTTTGATCCTAGTGTGAAATCCTTTAATGGCTTCCCTGATGTTTGATACTTGTTCTTCAAGTGTATCTTCTACCACCATTGGCACTTCTAGAATATCCTTATAGAGCACTCATCGGGAACTTTCCAATCTGGATCCCAATCCTTCATGATCAGGTGGATGTCTTCTTATGTGATCTTGTACTTTGTTTGGACCCATTCCTCTCTCGGGTCCTTCTTCGCTTGTATATAGATACGGTGTCGGTCTTCCTTGAACCACACAATCATGGTGTATGCCTCTACCAATTGCGGTGAAATGTGTGGTGTATACTTGATGCATTTCTGAATCCTTTCATTGTATAGAAATAACTCCACATTAGTGTCGATCAATCTTATTTTATTAGGCATGTACCAAAAGTTCTAATACTTAGCTGCCAAGCATGGCTTACCTTTGAGTCCCAAGAACAGCGCATCCTCTGGCTCTTCCCACACTACGAATGCAATTAGAATTAAAATCCATGGATAATAGAATTTCATTCCTCTATCCTGTTATTTTGCGCAGTCAATGAGGAATTGGTTCAATAAGTAAGGCACCCAACTCATCGAGACCACTTCGACAAACTTCTCCATCGCAACTATCACTTCCATTGGAACTTGGTATTTTCTGCATTTCCTCAGTAGCTTGCACACCAATGCCTACGTTGCAAGCCTTATTGTTGGGTCGCATGTGCTCGACACGTCCAACCTACGCACACCTCTAACTATGTGAAATTGTTCCCTCATTTCCTCTGACAGATTCATGTCAGTTTTCTTGTCTACAAACGATGAGTTTGGATCTTGTTCCTGCATTGGTAAGCATGTGATCCTTGCAATCAGGTCTTTATCTATATATATTGGCATGCCTAGCCACAAATAAACTCCATGCACACAAGTTAAGAGCAACTTAACGCATGCATTCACCTCATTTCTCCTGCCAAAAGGTGGAATGTTGAATAGGTTTAGTATGTCTGCTCGATCCAATCCTTTTGCCCATACCTTTGGCACAGGTATGCTTTGGTTCGTTGTTGGATCTGTCCTTAGTTCTAAGTAGTGGTGTGGCACAAGTTCAAGGAACTTCGTCGTGTCTATGATATCATGGTCTGCATATTTGGGCTACGACACCCTCCCTAGAATGTCTTCGTCCATGATGACCCCATCTGGGATGTTGGGCATCACCAATTCGTAGTAGGGAGTCTTCTGCAATGTCATTGGTGGGGCATCATATTTCCTTGGCAGAATTTAGTCTCGGGGAAACCTCAGCTATGACAATGATGCTCATGGAGTCTCCTCAACCTATGGTTCTATTATTTATGTTCTTGTTCGGGCTTTCTTTGGTACGAGCGTTGTTTCTTTTGGTGGTGCCATTTATGTAAACTGGTTACCAACGACAACTTCTTCGGCTCTCGGGTTTTCCTCGGCTCTGCAATACATTTATCTTCTCTCTCTTACTTGTATGCAACTCTAAGTGACAATATCCAATGCTTGTCAACCCTTTGTGGCTTTTATGCCCCTTCACCAATTGTCCATGTCCCTTCGTGCCTGAATTAACTGTCTAATTCACTAGTGGTGTGATGAATGCTTGATTTAATGCTACTTTATTTCCATATTTTTCATTGGATTTGTGCCTCGTACTGCGAGTCTGTCATGATCCCCGACATATTTTTCCATTTATTGCTATGTGTCATCTTTATGACTTGTCATTAATGCACTTTAACCATCATTTCAACCCTTTTAATGCCTTTAACGGTCGTTACGGTCTTGTTCCATGTGTTTCTTATGTGCACACCTAAATGTCTCTGTGTTGTTTCTTTTATCTGCGCAACACTCACTTTTTCTGCGCCCTTACTCTCATTGTAACTTCAATTTTATTTTCTTATTTTTCCTTCGTTTTTCTTTTCTCTTTTCCCACTTTTTCTTCTTTTTCCTTTTTCTACTTTTTCTTTTTCTTTTTCTTTTGCCTACTATAATACAATGGTTCTCACGTAGGTTAGAATAGTGCGTGATAGGTCGTTTGTCCCTCTAAAGTTTTAGTCGACTTCCATTCACCATTCCTCTCAGGACTTCTCCATTTAGTATTTCCAACTGCACAACACCTACCTCCGTCACATGCTTAATCACATATGGTCTTAACCAATGCATTTGAAACTTTCTTGGATGTTGCATAAACTTACTATCGTATCGTAATATTAAGTCCCCCACTTGAAATTTTTTCTGTTTAATGTGTCTATCATGCCATGCCTTTTCCCTTGCCTTATGAACTTGCTGATGGAACCCTGTGACAAATCGATCTTCCTCAAGTTGTACCAACTATGACAATCTCTCCTCTACTTCCCTAGAGTTCGAAAGATCAGTAATCTCTGCAACACACAAGCTAGGCATAATAAACTCTATTGGAATCACTGCTTCTTTCCCATAGACCCACCTAAAAGGTGTTTGTCCGATCAAATTTTTACTTGTAGTCCTATATCCCCATAATACTGCAGGAACCCTTAAGTCCCAATCATCCCTTCCTACATTGTAGATATTTGTCAAAGTATTCTCCATAATTTTATTAAAAGCTTCTATTGTCCCATTGGCATGAGGGTGACATGGTGTACTCTTCTGATGATGAATTCGAAACTCCTCAGTCATTGTTGCAATCGTCCTATTTAGGAAGTGTGTTCTTTGATCACCCAGTAGAATGTGTGGGCATCCAAATCGTGTAACTACATTCTCAAACAGAGACTTTGCGACAGTCTCTGTGGTGTAGTCTATGACTGGTGTTTCTTCTGCCCATCTGGTCAAATACTCTATCATAGTGATTATATACCTAGCTCCTGATCTTCTCGTTGGTGGGTTGATTAGTCCAACAAACTATATTTCCTATTCATCAAATTCCTGCAACGTAAGATGTGGGTGTAAAGGCATATTTTTCCTTCTAGATGGATTTCCCACCCTTTGAAAAACATCGCATGTCTAACAGTATTCTTTACATCCTTATGAAGTGTGGGCCACCACAACCCTGCACACAAAATATTCTGTGTTGTTTCTCTACCTACCTAGTGTCCTATAGTGATTCCTTCATGCACTTCTGAGAGTATCATTGGTCTTTAATGCTCTAACACACATCTTCTCAATATTCCATCTGCGCCTAACTTGTATAAGTTTCTTTTAATTAACTAATAGTCTGCTACTTTAACCACTAATTGTTTCTTTGAAGTAGTCGTCCACCATTTTAACTGCAAATAATTGTGCATCTGGCAAGTTGTTATATAGATTCCCTGCATCTTCTCCTGATAGTATGTGTGATAAGTGATCTGGTCCTTCATTCAACTTCCCTGGTTTCACAACAACCTCAAAATCATATTTCTGGAACAACAACAACCATATGCATATTCTTCCCCCCAACACTGGCTTGTTCACTAAGTATCTGAGTGCAGAATGGTCCATGTACATCTTAAAGTGACAACCCAACAAGTAATGTGTAAACTTCTGCATCGCATATACCATTGCCAATCCTACTCATTATGTGGTAGTGTAATTATTTTCCATTGTTGACAAATTCCTGCTTGCAAATGAGATTGGGTGGTCTATGTCTCCTTCCCCTGGCTAAGATAATATTGTTCCTAATGCTATGGATGACATATGAACATGAACATGGAACTCCTTCTTCCAATCTGGGAATATCAAAATTGGTCTGGTCACTAATTTTTACTTCAATGTATCCAAACCTTTATGATAGTCCTCATTCCACTGGAACTTAGCTTCTTTCTTTAACAACTTCTCCATAGGTGTTGTAATCTTCATATAACCCGTAATGAACTTCCTGTAATATCATGTATGACCCATGGTTTCTCTCAACTGTTTGACTGATGTGGGTGGTTGCAAATCTAAAATCACTGCAATCTTGGTCGGATCCACTAATAAGCCCGACTTGCACACCACATGGCCCAACAAAATTCCAAAAGGAGTGCATAAAATACATTTCTTCAAATTCAGTGAAATATGACATTGTCTACACCTATCCAACATTAACCTATGTACTTCTATGTGATATTTCAATAGACTAAACACAGTCCAATCATCTAAGTACACTTCAAGGAACTTATGAATACATTCCTTAAAAGTTGTGACAACAACTCTTGAGAAAGTTGCAGGTGTATTCTTTAGTCCAAAGGGCATCACTGTGTACTGATAACTTCCCCACTCTGTTGCAAAGGTAGTCTTATGTTTGTCTTCCTGCACAATCTTTATCTGATGATATCCTGAAAATCCATCTGTAAAAGAATAATCCTCCTAGCCTCCTACATTATCTAGCACTTCATATGTAAAAGGTGTTGGAAATGGATCATGTAGACATGCATCATTTAGTTTCCTCGGGTCTACACAATTCTTGATTCCCCTTGTATTCTTATCTTGTACCACCATTGGACTTATCCATTCTGATTCCACTACTGGTTCAATGATTCATGCTTCCAACATTCAGTTTATCTCTGTTTTCATCTTCTCTTTATACTCCAGGTTTAACCTACAGGGTCTCTATCTCACTAGCTTAGCATATGGTTTCAAAGGGATCTTCATTTCTCCTAACTCACCAACTATCTCCTTCATCTCTAAGAACTTATTTGGGAATAGTAAATCTGCAATCTTCTCCACAGTTTCATCATTCCAGTAATCACCTATCTGTGCAAACTTTGGGTTTTTCTTTGTCGCAATATTTACCTTTCGTGTCTTTAGTGGTTGTGCATACACAACAGATTCAAACTCTGGTCCTTCTACTACGCGTTCCCCCTCAATTTCAGGTACTTGTATATTCATTGGATCTTCCTCATCGTGTTCTTCTTTAGCAACATTATAACATTCCAATAGTTCATGAATAGTCATAGAAACTTTGTGTGTATTGCACATATGTACCACCTCCATCGGCCCTTCTTCTGAAAAAATCTTGGTTCGAATGACCTGTTAAGATGCATCTAATGATGGATATTCATGTTCAAAAGTAAATGTTACCTTAAACCTTTGAATTATCTCGTCCCAGTTTGTTGTTTCTCTATGCATTTTTATTTCCAAGTACCAGTTCTTAGGAATTGTATCCAGTGTATGTATAAACATGTGCGTCCATTCCTTCTTCGGTATCAAACTTTGTATGTTTCTGCACTGCTCAACATTATCTGTTGGATCACTTACCCATGTATACTTCTGCACAATATACTCAACCTTGGTACGAAATCTCATTTACATTAGTCTTCTACACCGCGACCAGTCTTCCATTCCCTTTTTATGTGCAACCCACCATCAGGCTGGAGTGTCCTTTAAGACAACATCTAGTGCCAACACTGTTTTTTGTTCAGGTATATGCAAATCAAACACCTGTATGAAAGATTTTATGTCAATAAAACCATCATATTTGGGCGGGTCGCGTAGCTTCGTTACAATCCAACACAATGATCGAGTAATGCAGGCACATCGTCTAGTTGATACTTCATGCATCCTCTAATGTCAATGTTCCAGACCTTCCTCTGAGTCTGACACACACAAGCTAATGCTTCTCCAACTTAGCACACATTCTGTAGTGGGGTTAACATAGTCATCCATCCATGCAGTCATATTATACAAATTGTCAATTCTGTTCCCTTTTGTTGGCTCTATGTACCTCTTTACTTTTTTTGGATCTAATGGTGCAGTAAACTTCAAGTCTCCTACCTCAAATATCATTTCCATCCTCTTCAGATTAATGATCGCCTGATTTTCAAAGGCCCATTCTAACCCCATTAGTGTTGGATATGGCTGACTATCATCCACAATCTCAATGACTTCAAAATATGCTATATTGTGCACGCCATCTATATTCACATGTACTCCTGTCAATCGGCTAATTGGTACTATCTTGTGTTGGTTTGTCAATCTTAACTGAAAGGGAGACTAGATTAAATTGGGTTTCCCTATCAATTCCCATGTCTACTTTGGTAACACTTTTACATGAGAACCCAAGTCTAAAATAATGTTATCCACATCATATTCCCCATTTGCGCAGTTAATCTGAATTATTCGTTGGTCCTCTTTTTTCGCAGTACCTGATTCACTACCCTCTGTGCAAAAGGAATTTCCCTTTTCTTGTGTGAAATGATCAATTATTTCACATAATGCATTCAACACAGTTTCATCTTTCATCAGTTCTACACAACTTCTCAGAAACTCTCTTAGAGTACTTACCTTCTCAAGTGGATTTTCTGGTACAATAAGATCACAAACAAGAGGCGCATATGATGTTGATGCTACCCAATCCGGTCCTAGTATCTCTTTTCTTTCCCTCTGATACGTCTCATTTTCTTGTTGAGGGTCAAATATCGGCATAGGTCTTATTGATTTACTCACCAATTACTCAACCTGCTTCCCTCCATTCGTCGCATCAACCCTTGTTTTATCTCCTTTGTGCATAACAACTGCTATTCTAGGTCCTTCGTTTCATTTCTCGACTGATATATTTTGTACACTCTGATTTGGGTTTTGGTTCTGATTCCCTCTTTCCTGCCACTTCGCAAGTAGTTGAGGAAAATATTTTGTCGCATGATCCAGTGCTCTACAATATGTGCAGGTTGTACAAGGATTCGGGCAATTCTGAGCTAAGTGTCCTGATTGATTACAATTGTAACATATTATTGGTCCTCTACCTCCTATGCCAAAATTTCCTCTTCCTTGACCTCTGCCAAATCCTCCTCAATTTATTGGATTAAAGCCTCTCTTATTGTTATACTTTGGACCACCTCCTTCTATTGCAACATTTTCCTCTTGAATTTTATACATATCTGAAGTGTGCTCTCTCATCAAATCGAATGCGCGACAATCCTTCTCTTTCTGCCCAACTGACTTGCAAAAGTTACAAAATAAGTTCCTTGGTGTACTCTGGTATTTCTGTAGTAATGGACACTCAGTCTAATTATGTCCCCATTTCTTACATATTTCACAGTATCCCCCTCCTGGTAATGGATTCAGTGCTCTAGTTGCCAAATACTGCACAAAAGTGGGGCATTCGTCCTTATGATGTCCTTCAGTCCTACACTTGGTACACCACATTTGTGCATGCTTCACCTTCCCTTTTGTAAGCTCTACTAATTGAATTGCTAAGACAACTAACCATGTTTGTACTTGCACCATCCCTCCACCATCTCCTACAGGGGATGCTTCTAACTTCATCGCAATCTCCAAAGCTTCAGGCTACAACACAACCTTTTGTTGAATCAACGACCTGCAAATATGTGGTAGTAGTCATACAATAAACCATTCTTGGTGTTGTTGATTAAGCATCTTGAATGTCAATCTACCAATCAAATCCTTAAATATTTGATCATAGTCCCAAACTAACTCATTTTGTACTTGTTTGATTTCCTTCAACTCTGTAATGTATGACGATTCATACTTTGGCTTCTTGAACTCTTTCAACAATGGGTGTCTAGTTTTTGCTAAAGTCCTTGCTTGTCTTGTAGGTGTGGTACTCTGCATTTTCATATACCAGACTAATGCATGGCCTCTAAAAGTTGTTTCCAACTGCGCAATATTTACATCCTCATCCTGGACATTTTTCGCAGCCCAAATTGTCTAACATACAAATAGATGTTGTTCTAGGCCTCTGAACCAACTCCCTGGAACTCAGGCAGTCTCAATGTGTTGTCTAAACCTGCCATGTTGTTTTGTGTAGAACCTCCCCTCAACAATGCTGGTTCACTTTGACTCGGTGTACTACTTCCACTGCTCTGGCTACCGCTACTCTTTCTTCCCTTGCTAACAATAAGTGCTTTTGACAAATCCTCAAATATTACTTCTAATCTAGGTGACGCACATGGGGTTATGGAATCGACACAGGATCCAGTCTGAGTAGGACTTACCAGTTCTTCTATTATAGGACTTCACTGAGGGTCTTATTCCTCTCCTTGTATGTGTGGTATTTCAAAGATCTGGACTATTGCGCAAGGTTTTCTTCTCTCAAATTCACTGTGTGAATCTCCTTTCTTAACCTCAATCTTCAACCTCTTGTACCTTCTTCCATTGTGCGATACTCCAAACTCGTCTTCCTCTTCTGATACACATCCTTTGTTTCTTTTCATCCTTAGTCCCTCCCTTCCTTCTCCATTTCTTCCTTCATTATTTCCTACCTTCAAACTATCCTCTAGTCATCCCCCGGTTCCCCTATGTGCATGAAGCCCCTTAGAAATCAAACTCCATCATCATCACACACTTGTCACGCAACAACATATTTATCCAGGTACCCAATGCTTTCATACACCTTCTGCGCGGACCCTTAAATAAATTCCTTTCTACAACACTGTATGAATGGGTACAATCTACTGCAAATTCTATAATATAACCACCCAGTATGTTTTCCAACCATAAATCAATTGCACAAGAAGTCTTATTACTTACAAAATTCAATTGTCTTACCAATTCAGGAGTCCAGTTCCTCGGCACTATAGTTTGGTACCTTCCAATATTATCCACTAATATTTCTAACCATTTAGTTAAGATGATCGAAAATTCGTGAAAGAAAATCTCATGTACCTCTATGTACACATACATTTACATACATTGCTTGTCTCTCATCCGAGGGTTTCTATTCTCTTTCTGAGCAAATTCTCTTTCCTTCCTTTCTATCCATTCGGTGATCTCTTTCTTAGTCAGCCTCTAAAACATTCCCTCAATCATAGATTCTGAGTCCTGGAAACAAAACCATTTGTTGGCTCATAGTGTTAATACTCTAGGTTTAGTTTATTCTACCAACAAACCCTGTAGACACCATCCCTTTCAGCATCACCTGCATGCAAGTGAATTCTCACCTGAGGCATCTATTGGGGTTGCAAGAACCACGTTTCTACAGGGACGAGGGGATGGGAGGCTATCATCATGTTCATTCCTACTTATCTACCTTGTGTGTCATATTCTTTGTCCCTTTTCCCTTGATTAATTAGTAAACTTTAACTATGCAACACCATTGTGACACTGATTGCAACATAAACTTTTTGTTGTAACATTCATCATTACTATGCATCAATCATCTAGTAAACAGATCTAGATCTAGTTATGCATAAATAGAACATTCATGGACAATCACATAAAAAGGACATTCAGACATAGTATTTAACGTGGTTCACCCAAACCTTGGGCTACGTCCACAACGACTGGATTTTTTATTCTTCTTTATGTAATCATCTCAGGCTTGCGCACTGCGCTTACAATAGATACATCATGATGTATTTCCCCATATTGCCTAGCCACTCTTCAGTGAAATCCTGTCTTCGCAAACTCTCCCTAAATCTTCAGACATAGACTCCTCTCATTCTCAGTCTATTCTCTCAACCTCAACCTATCATCAGTTCAACTTTCAACACAACTTTAGCTTTTAGTCTCTTATTTGGTCAACATCAACAACCTATTCTACTCAAACCATTAGATATTTATACATAGAATCCAGGGCTCAAAACCCTACTCGCTTATCCCAAAACCCTATGACAATCATTATTACAACTCATTGTTTGGGCGTGTTTTTCTATCTTTGCACATGCATGCTGCTTTTACACTCTCGACTGTTGTTCTTCCTTCTTTTGCATTCCTAACTTTAGCTTTCAGTCTCTTATTCGGTCAACATCAACAACCTATTCTACTCAAACCATTAGATATTTATACATAGAATCCAGGGCTCAAAACCCTACTCGTTTATCCCAAAACCCTATGACAATCATTATTACAACTCATTGTTTGGGCGTGTTTTTCTATCTTTGCACATGCATGCTGCTTTTACACTCTCGACTGTTGTTCTTCCTTCTTTTGCATTCCTAACTGTTGTTCTTCATGCTTTTGCACGCACCCTCATTAATCATTCTTTGAATTGTCTGTCCAACATGAAATAAAAATGTTTAAACTTTGAAGTCAACTAACTTATCTAATTTAACCATCATGGTGTCACCCGTCCATATATAATGGAATTTGAGTTGTTTGGGTGATAAATGTTATTGACAATTGTAATGCAATTGTAACAACAATGGCCTTAGTATGTTTCATTAAACTAAAACAAGTTTGTGTATATATAATCATTTAAATTTATATATATGAACATGCTACTATGTCTATCCAAGACAAGAAGTAACATCTCCAGTTTTTAATCCTCGCTAATTATAATGTAATTATATAAATGTGATTTAGGTTGGTGAGCCGATATGTGTAGGGAGAAGAGCCTATATTGATTTAATATGGTCGGGGGCCAAATTGTGTATTATGTACATGGAAACAATTAATAAAATTTAATTGTTTCTTGCTATATGAGAGAGATGGAAATGATGGGGGGATAAGATTCCACGAGAGAGGGAGCTAAAAGAGGGATCCAAGGGAAACCCATGTTATTGCCTAAGTTAATGTATATTTACCAAGTAATCATCCCTTTGAACTCTTAGACACTCAATCATTGAATTCATGTAAGAGGGTGGGTGTGAGAAGTCATATCCCTTAGAACATGGGGAAAAAGTACAATCATCTTTGGGAAGAGTGAGAGTCAAGCAAGGAAGGGAGAAGAAGGAAATTTGTATGGAGAAGGAGGTAAGTTTTTACATGTTGATTTTGGGCAGCAAGAGGGGAGCTGACTTTTGGGAAGAACACCACCATGTTGTGCTTGAAGGCATCCATTATTGGGTTGTGTTTATGCTGGAAATGTGGCCCCTGTGTTTGTAAAAATGAGTCGTGTGCCTGTGGAGCATTTCCTATGGAGGAAATGGCCCAAGAACCTTATGAAGGTCGTTGTGAACACTCCTAGAGAAGCTAAGAGTTTCTAGAGTCCCTAGTTGAGATATTCATGGAAAATCAAGTGCATTAGAAGCCCTGATAAATTAATGGTACAACCCAAGGGACTACTTTTAGAGAAGGGGGTACATTCCTTGGGTTGTGCAAGTTGTGGGGAAGAGAGTTTATGGATTGGAATTGTTGTTGGAGTAGAACTTGGGTTTTGGGCTCCTGAATGTGGAGAGTGGACAATGAAGAGGGTTAGTCTCCTTTTAGACTCATAGCCCCAGCTTGAGTGTGGCCTATTGTTGAGAGAAAATGAACAGCAATGCCTATGGTTGGGAGAAATTCCCTTCGTACACAACCAAGTGGTTATTTTATAAACAGATAAGTCTTCTTTTATGTTTATTATGTTATTTCATTGTGTAAATAGTTTTACATGAATATTATGTGTTGTAGTTTTGCTTGAATAGTTGCATTCATAGGTTTTTATTATGTTGATTGGTTGCATGATTTATTTGGCATCCTGTGTGCATGAAGAATTTTAATTAGTATCAAAATATGGTAAGACGTTTTGTAGTAATGTGGCTCAACATGGAGGCTAGGTATGTTACAATTTGGTATTAGAGCTTTTGGTTCATCATCAGGATTGTATGGGCCAAGATCGATGCGAATTTGACAAAATTCATTGTTACATATTTTGGATCTGTGACATATTTGGAGAAATTTGTGAAAACTAGAGAGAAATCCCTAGATTTCTGAGATAATTCATGTCTAAATTTCCCTCAAAACCGTTTAAGAGGTGATCAAGAGCGTTAATATGCAGGTTACAGAAATAAATTCGACTTGGAAGGTCGAAAATTATGTTTTAATGATGGTTTAAGAAGTTGGGAGAGTTTGATGGATCAACAACCGAGATCGCGTTTGTTTTTAAGATCAACAATCCATATTCATCCTAAAGTGACCAAAAAATTATCAGTTTTTCGGGTTGGAAAAATGGAGCAAATCAACGATCAAGATACATTTTCAGAGTTTCACAAAATGGAGCAAATCAACTGTCGAAATCCATTTACGAAGTTCAGAAAAATGAGTAGATCAACGATCAAGATTTTCTTTCGGAGTCGGCAGAATAGAGAAAATCAACAATTGATACCCATAAACAAAGTTGGCAAAGTATGGTGAATCAACATTTAAGATCATTTTGATTGGGAGATCAACGACTCAGATTCATCCTATATTTTTGTCAAAATTTTCTTAGTGTCGAAGTTCGACGAAATTCATGAGTGAATTTAGTTCACAAAGAGAAATCGTTAATCGCCAATTGTTGGGTCGGTGAAATCGGTGAAGTGTTTCATTCCACCAAGAGAAATTGTCGATCACTGATGGTTAGGTCAGCGAAATCAACAAAGAGTTTTGTTTGACCAAGAGAAATCATTGATCTTCAATGATAAGATTGATGAAATCGATGAAGTGTTTAGTTCGTCCAAAAGAAATTATCGATTCCCGATGAATGGGGAGAAGGGGATGAGGTGTCATACCACATCAACATCCATGTGTCATGCCACGCCAGTGCCGACATGTCATGCTATGTCATCATCCACATGCCATGCCACATCGACATCCACATGTCATGCCACATCAACATCCACATGTCATGCCACATCACCTAGAGAAATCATCGATCGTTGATGGTCGGGTCAGAAAATTGGTGAGGTGGTTCATTCTCCAAATGGAATCACCGATCATCGACAAAATTGACGAAGTGTTTTGTGCGTCCAAGAGAAATCGTCTATCGTCGATGGTCGGGTCAACAAATTCAACGAAATATTACAACTTTAGTTCGCCAAGGAAAATCGTTGATCACCGATGATCGGGTTGGTGAAATTGGCGAGATGGTTTGTTTGCCAAGCAGAATCGTCATTAGTTGATGGAGCTCAGATGGTGGAGATGGACGGTCCAGATTGCTTCGAGTTGGTGATCAATGGTTGAGATTAATCTACAAGATTGGTCAAGTTTAGTGGATCGATGGCTGGGATTACTCCCAATTTTGAGATCGATAGCTTGGATTAAAAGACTGTTATAGCAGTAAATTAGTTTTTTCTAAGAAAATTTCCAAATTTTGAAGGTCATCAACTTGCAGGGGTATTTTGAGGCCCTAAACAACATTTCTAGGTAGTCTAAATGAAGAGAACTATCTGTACCTTCAATACACACAATCTTTGTTGCTTAAAAGGAAAGAGTTTAGTGAGATATTTCCAACAAGCTATTTCAAGTGCAAAGCACAGCTCGTATTTGAAACAATGCAAGGTATATTTTTGGCACCATTCAACTCTAGAGAGAATAACTCCTTGCTCAGAAGTTAGTTTGGGGCACAAGAGCAGTCTATGGAAAGATGACAGAATATAGAAGACAACCATGGATCTAGAATTGGAATCTGTTTTTTTGAAATTGTATAGGATAAAAGAAAATACACATGTAACAAAGAGGGATAAAATGAGAAAACAATCTAAACTTCTGTAGACCATAACTATTATCCTAGAGCCCTGATAAAGATGAAATTTTGATAGATAACTCAAAATGTAGGTATGGATATACTCTTCTGGACTCTTGGTAAAATTCAAAAGGAGTTGGTGTAGGGATGCTTAAACATGGCCAACATTTCTAAGTCGAGAGAAAGTGAAAAATGACGAAGTTGTCATTTCCAGATTGTTGCATATTTTTTATCGGAACATCACTTTGACAATCTGAGAGTTGTTGTGAATTTAGTGTCATCTATATTAGTAGTGTTTTGTACAAAATTTTTCTTGTTTCCTAACATATTTTCTTATACATGTGATAGAAGTTGGCCTCTGAAAATTATTTGAATCAATGAAACATGTGCAAAAATGGGTGAAAATGTTGATTTCAGGAAGCCATAACTTTTAGCTCAAAAATTAGATCCAAGCACGAGTATAGCCATTAGAAAGATAATCCAAAGGAAAACATGGAAGAAGGATTGATTTCTCTAAGGAATCTTCTGGTTGCCTCATAAAGTTGCAGGAAAATTGGAGTTGGATTCCATGAACCATGCAACTATTCAAAGTGAAAGTTTTCCAAAACAATTTCAACTTTGGAAAAACATTTCCATATGTTGGAGGTACATGCCCAAGATGAGTATTATTCCACAAGGAGTGTTGATACTCATTATAATTTCTGTGCAAAAGTAGAGAGGCACGTTTGGAAATGCAAACAACCTGGTAATGGAAAAATGGGTTGAACTTAATAACATGGAATTGTTAATACACAAAGAAGCATTCAAGCAAAGAATGTTGTATCTAAGTATTTGCTAATAAAAGAATCAGATGAATTAAATGTAGATTGTGTAGGTCTATTGCAAATTATAGTTCCAAGATCTGATGGACATGGAAGCAGGGCAGAGATTGTAGATTTGGCTGAAACAATAAAGAGTTGTAGAGGAAAGTGCAGAGCTACAAAATAGGGAGTGATAGGTTGACAAAGGACTCAAGAAGAGAAGAGGAAAGTTAGTATTCTATTACTACATAGTTTGAATGGTTTACAAAGGTAATTCAATAGAGTTTATCATATGAAACATGAAGCCAACATGAGAAAAATGTCATCTGCATGCAAAGGGAGTTAAGGAGGATTCCATAGCCTTGAAGGTAGAATGTAGTGAAGGTGGAAAGGTTTGTTGCAAGAGAAAAGAAAGGATCTCATGAGTTGAGGCATGACCCAGGAACTGGGTGAGTCATCTCTATGTGTAAGCATAGAAATGTAAGAAATAGGAATTGTTAGCTATGACTTAGCTACTTTTGTCTAAAAGTACTTAGAGCAAGAATGTTTCTTTTATTATCAGAGCACGCAGTGGAAGCATGGTACAAGTGCAAATGGAGGAGTGGAGCATTCCATTTGGAGCAGAGTGGTCTTGAGTGGCCAAGTAGGGATTCACAATGAATCACTCAATGAAGTGAAGATAAGTATTTAAAATTGATCAAATCTAAGGATAGCAAAGGCTGTTGGAAATGATGACATGAAGGAAACATTTAAGTATGTTGAAATGCCAACCAATGAGGTTGATTTCAAGACTGGGTTAGTCAAAGAATGTAGAATGGTTAATTAGACTGCCATATTAATATGCAGCTAGAATAATGCATTTTTTCAGCGCTTTGAATGTGGAAGGGTTCAGATTAGGAAACAATGGTGTGTAGATGAGCATAATGGCAGTGCACAGGGCAGTGAGGATTTGTAGGAATTCAAGGACAACCATCTACAAAAAAATAAAAAATAAATAAAAATAAAGCTGAAATAAATATGCATTGGAGTGCATAATGGAAGTGATGCATGATGCATATAATAACGCTAGAATGCATGTGCATGAATTAGGCACGATGAGATTGAATGCTTAATGCATATTGATGTGCATTTGTGCATGTGGACATGCCTAACTATGCTTGTGGCTTGCTTGTAGACTAAGAGTGGTCTACTATTATGTGTGAAATAATGATGTCATAATAATCGGATCAGACTAATGATGGATTGTGTATCTAAGAAAAATGTTTATAGCATGGTTGAGAATGATGTTGATGATGTTGCTACTGTATATGAAGACCATCTGTATGAAGAAAATGATGATGGAAAGATGTTGATCAAGAGGTTGATAAAGGAAGCCTATGAGCTTCTACAAAATACCAATTGATCAAGTAGTATCAAGTAAATTGATAAAAGCCATGCAAATATGCTTTTGGTTTCTTATAATGCATAATGTTGAAGGGAATTGAGGTAAGAATTCCCTCAACTAAATTTTTCAATATTTGAAATTGATGAAAAGGAAGAGGGCCTTGAAGGTGAAAATTTTATTGATGCTTGAATGCATTTATATAGAAATTTAATTACATATTTTGTTATGTTGGTTATGAGATCATAATCAGGTCAAGTCATGGGACATACTCCTACTGCAACAATGAATGCCATTAGAGATGGTCATGTGTGAGGCCTGTTGAGGTTGGAAATGGAAAGACTATAATTCCATACAAGTGCGTAATGGTCTTCCCTTGTATGATCAATGTTTGGACTGCAACCTATTTGCCAACATGGGAAAACACTAAGGGAATTATATTCCTAGTGTTGTGTATGGGTTGAAGAGGAAGGTATCCAAATGATTAAACATGTAAATGGGGAAGAGTTTGGATGAGGAATTGAGGCGTTGGCTAGACCTTACAACTCACCACGGTGGAGTACATGACATGGATATATGGCATTTTGAAGTCAATGCAAGGATGCATTGTGTAGATGTGGCCATGGGTATTGACACATTGGTTTGTTTATTGGTAAAGTTTGATGGCATTATGAAAAGCTTGGTGTGATGATAATGCATGTACAATGAATGATAGTTTCATTCCAAATGATATGATTAATAGTTGAATTCGATTTTTAATATGAATAGTGGCTAGAAATGATTGAATTGTTGGTAAGATACAATTCTGAGATCACTTCATGAGTTGTTATAAATGTGCATGAATTATAACAATTTGTTTGGCTACATGAAAGTTAGAAAATTGCAGGTAGAGTGGTCTTGGATATGGCAATGGTGTAAGCCCATAAGGAAGATTGATACCTATAGTTGCAAGAGCCAAATATAATGAGCAAAAAACTCATGCTTAGGAAATTTTGTTTTCCTGTATAAAATAGATTTTGAAAATTGTTATGTTGATGTCTCATGATGACTATATGCGTGTACATATGAGATAATATCTATTGAAGCTGTGAAATATCGGGAATAAGGAAACTGTTAGGACACTGACACCCTATGATTACCACAAGTTACATATTGTTAGTGGGATTTTGGCAGTAAGTTGGTGCTCTCCTTGCACGTGAAAGCCTTGACAAGATGGATTTCCCAAGGGACTATGCATTAGAGAAGGGGGTGCCTGATCCTGCAGGGTGAGTATAGCAAGGAAGAGAAAACTTAATAATGCATATGGCATGGTTGTTGGAATCATGTGGGTGTGTCAAAGAAGAAAAATGAGCTAAATTCTTTCTCGTGGTAGTGCTATGAAGCACAATATAGCCATACAAATGAGTATTGGTTTATGATTGCAAACTTATGTTGAATAAATGTTTATATTTTAGAGTTGAAAACTCCTGTGAATAAGATGATTTTTATATGATAATGGATATAACGAGTATAATTTATTAATGGTTGCTAGAGGAACAATTGAAGAATGGAAGACATGAACCAGCCAATATTTTGTTTTGGGATAACAAGAAGAAGCAAGTTGTCAGGCTGGTAGAAGAAGCAAGTTGTCGGGATTTTAGAAGAAGCAAGTTGTCAGGATTGTAGAAGAATCGAGTTGTTAGTCTTGCAAAAGAACCGATTTTTTAGGCTTGAAGAGTGAACACCTGTGTGTGATTTGCACTGGAGCAGTAAGCTTGTTGTTATTTTGTTTCTTGGTAGTTTTTCCTAGCAATGAGTTCCCTTGAGTTCCCAGTAGTGAGATTTCAGGTTACGTGTGCTAGAGAAACCTTGATAAACGAATGGGGCACCCGATGGACTGAGAGTAGTAAAGGGGCATATTCATTGGGTTGGGCGGGTCGAGAGGAAGAGAGCCGATGGAAATCAGGATAGTTGTAGAAGAATGCTAGTGGGTTGTGGGACTTCTGAATCTACATCTCTAATACTTCCTAGTTGGTTGTGCATTAGAGCCCCGATAAAAGAATGGTACAACCTGAGGGACTGATTGCAAAGAAGGGGGTACATTCCTTGGGTTGTGTAGACTAAGGGGAAAGATAGATTGTTGGTTGGAATTGCTGCCGAAATTATAAAATGTGAAATCAATGTGTATGTTTTTTGGGGGCCAGAGTTCCTATGTATATATGTTTGGGTTGGAATGCCTGTGTGATATTAGGGTGGGGAGCCTATATGTTGATTAATGGCTGGAGGGCCTGGAATTGTAATAGGCATGTACACTTGTATGGTGTTGTGCATTAAGGACAATGAAAAAATAAGGGGGAGGGGATGTAACATCCCTTGTTTTTAATACCTGCAAATTATAATGTAATTGCGTAGAGTTGAGAGGTTAAGGCTCACTTGGTCGGGGCTAGGGGGTTGACCGTCTTGGTCAAGTTTGGTCAAGGGAAATAATAGATCTATTATTGATTGGCTTTTCCCTTAAGAGTTTTCCAAGATAAATCTTGTGTGATTTATGTATGCATGTTTCTATGTTCTTGGTATTTTTATCTCTCTCACATTTTTATTTCAGCAGATATGTTGCCCTGTTGCGAATCTGAAACCCAAGGGTTTGAAGGGAAAATGAGGTTGTGCAACACATGGTGGAAGATGAAAATCAAGGCAAGATGATGGTAGCACAAGTCCTAGGATAACAACAATAAGAAATTGTTATTATAATGGAGTTGAAAATTTAATGTAAATGGGCATATGACTGTAAGACCTGGTTAGGCATGTGTACCCCTGGTAGATTACCGATAAAGTCTAGACGTAGACCTAGGTGATAGGGGGGACATATTAGATTCTCGGATACCCTAGTTATAAAATTTGATGGGGGTAGGGCCTTGAGGTGAACGTTGCAAACTCACTTAGTTGGCTTGGATGGATTTGGTCAAGAAAATCCCAAGTCAATTTTCAAGTGGGGAATGTTCGGTTAAACTTGACTTGGTGAAAAATTCAAAGTTGTTAGGTCAACATAAGTGGTTTTAGGCACATGGTATTGGTGACCTATGGTATTGAGCCTATGGATTACATGTAATGAAGCCTTTAAATAGGCTTAGGAGACTCCATTGTAATGAGATGAGAGTTGAGCGATGAAGGCTCACTTGGCCTAGGCCAGGAGGTTGATCGGCTTGGTTAAGTTTGGTCAAGGGACTAATAGATATATTAGTTGGTTTTTCCCGATTTGGGTTTTCTAGGATAAATCTCATGCATGATTTATGTGTTTTGTTGTTGATGGTTTATTATTTTATCTTTCATGCTTTGCTTATTCCTTTCAGGATAAACTCTCGATAACTTGCCTCTTCGAGGAGGCAACCTCCCAATGAGATAACCTCCAATATAACATATTCTCATTCATGCTCAAGAAGGAGGATTCCATCTTTATTTATAGTCTACCAAATACTAACTACATAGTGGGACTTATTTTATGAGACCACATTACATTTATTAAATGTTAACTACCTAATGGGGCATTATTTAATAATAACTAACATCATGGACCTAGTCCACATTACATTAAATAGCCACCATACTTATCCTACTCTTATCTCTAATTGACCCCACACACCCCTATAACAACCCTAGGGAGAATCCCAACATCAAGTGGTCCCTTACCATTTTCAACTAAAGTATTAAGTGTATTTCTTCAATTCTATGTATTTTTCATAAAATTGGTGTATTGTTGTTTAGCTATATGCTGAAGAGACGATGGTATTCTTGTTGGGTTAATACGACTTGTAGTTGTGTTTGGTAGGTCCCTTGGTGGATTTTCACACAAGGATTACATGATAATAAGAGTAATATTTTCATTTTATGACAATAAATCTTATCTTGATGTAGTCGATATCCTTGAGTGTTTCTTGAGCCTTTGCTTGGCTTAACTTTCCACTAGGGAGTGCCTTCCATGTGTTTAACATTGGATTCTATCATATGCCTTGTGTGTTGGATCCTTCCATATGCACAAACATGGCTTCTTCTAGATCAACTTCGTTGGTGGTGGTTTGATAACACCCATGATTGACTTGTATGATAAAGAGCCTTTCATACATTGGTGGTTATGTTAAAAACGTTTAAAATTTCCTCTCTTGACAACCTTTATGTTCGAATCCATTCCATGAATGTGCCCATCCATCATATCACCTTCCATCATGTATGGAATTCCTTTTGTTTTTCCTTTGATGGCTTCTTCCAGGTTCTTTCTAAGGAAAGTCCCATATATTTCAGACACCCATGACCACTTTGTGTTAGATTTGCCTCAATACGAGTTCACTTTTACTGGAGTTGGCATCCCAACACTCCACAACTCCACTTGTTTGTTCACTTCTACTACTAAGATCATATTGAACCTTAGATTTATCATTATATTCAGTTATTTACTCAATTTGAGTCTTACTCTAGGGTTGTAAAAGGATCAAGTATATGTAAATTCCATTCACTATAAACATAACTCTACCAACAATGTGATTGGGTCGATCTCAGGTTTTTGAGTTCGGGTCCTACTTATTGCAAATGAGATAACCACACCCCTACAAACCACACAGATTTCGTTAACTAGCCAACAATAGTTAGCATCCAACGATGTTACTAATTTGATTTTTGTTTATATTGGTGTATGATCCAAGTGGATATCATTGGCCACCCACCTCTTCCACTGACTCAATGCAATTCTCCATCTTGGAAGTTTTGTTATAATTTTCTAGGTCCTAAACTTTTGGGGCCATTTTGAGGCCCTAAACAATATTTTATGTAAAGGGTCAAGGGCCTAGGTTAACTTATGACAAACCCAAACCATGCTGCAATATTCTAGTCCTCAATTAAATCTTTCCAACGAGCTACTATACGCCCCAAATGGAGATAGTATGCAAAAGTTGCACCCACGGAAAGTTGATGTAGAAACTCATTCCCAAAAATACCTTTTGGCATTTCAAAAACACATCTTGGCACTTCACCTCCTAGGGTTAGGGTTTTGTACCTTCAAGGTTCTTTCTTTATGTTAAAATGCCATCTGTTTGACCTCTTGTATTATCTTTTGCAAATGAGCGTAGCTAACATCTCTCTCTATGTTCAGAGATAAGCTACCACCATTGTAGCTAATTTGTGTTCTATGATATTCCATTATTTTATTCATTAATAGAAGTTAGGTTTTCTAAGTATTATTGGCTCTCTTTTATATACCTTAAAGTGTTTCATTTCATTCTCTATACAATCCAAATCAGTGGTATCAAAGCAACCTGCTCCTTTTCATTTTCTTGATACATGTCCCCAACGAGATCAGGGTATGGAGAGTTGGGTCTCAAGCTAGTTTCACTAGGAGATGACTGCTCTCACCAGCCCAAGCGACCTCCCATGGCAAGGGAAAATTGAGATGAAGGATCTGGAAATGCTATCAAGTTTTTGTTTGAGGAAGCCCTCGCACGACAAAGGAACAAGACGACGGAAAAAATTTCCCATATCCTTCAACGACTATCGACAGTGGTTGAGGCACCTTCAACAAGCATCCATTTCAAAGGTGCGATACCCTTCAAGGTACAAGTTAACTTTGACATCCCTTTATTTGAAGGTCAGATAGATGCAAATTATTTGGAGAAATGGTTAAATTTGTTAAAAGGTTATACTTTGTTAAAAAAAATCTGACACTGAAAAGATCACCTTTGCACTCCTTAATGACCTTCCCTGTGTCAAAGATTGGTGAGAAAGCTACTAGGAAAGACATAAAAATGATGAGTTTATAACGTTCATGATAGGACCCACTTGGGTAGCCTTTGTTGATGCCCTAAAGGAGGAATTCTACCTTGTTGGAAGCTATGATGACCAATACACAAGATGGACGACTTTGTGTCAGGAGAGAGACCAGATAATGTCAGAGTACACCAACATCTTCCATACCTTGTGCTCAAAGTTGGGTATCAAAGAATCCGAGCGACACTTGGTTTTGAAGTACTGTAGCATCCTACATAAGTATATCCATGCAAAGATGGATTTCTTGGACATCTCCTCACTGGGAGTCATTTATCGATATGCTGCCAAAATCGAGTAGAAATTTAAGCAGTGAAATAAGCGAGAGTTTGAGTATACAAATACACCACAACAAAAGTATGGTAAGGGAAGCCCTAACTCGCATAACAAGGAACAAAGCAAGGAGAGCCATCCTCGAGAAAACCAGTT
>JASDQU010309538.1:53963-77864 GCA_032191745.1 Picea mariana
ATAACCTGCCATAGAAAGAATCGTAGCAACACCATTTAAGAGTTTAAATACAGGACCAAAAAATAAATACGTTATCTCTCAAATTCCATTTCTATACACAATTAGCTTACAATGTAAATTTGTCATTGATAAAGTACCATCACACATGGTATATGCGCTCTATTTTCCATACAGACCTGGAACCATAAGGAAGGAAAACTAAAAAATATATAGTCATCTTTTCCTTGCAGCCGCAAGGAAGACAACATTCTACAGTGACATCTATATGTAAAGTCACTAAACAAAATCTATGTATGACCATCTTTAACTTTAAAAAAAAAAAAAAATGGTATAATTGTTTTATGTTTTTGGTTATTTTGTTCTACATAAGTTTGTATAAAATTATAAATTTTTGTTGTTTTAATTGCATTTTTTAATTTAGAAATGGATTCTAGATTTAGCATGTTGAAAAACTTCTCAGACATTGAGATTATACAAATTTATCCACTCAATCTATAAATCCAACAAATTCTCCACTCAATCTAGAAATCCAACAAATTCTCACTTAATTTTAGACAAAATTAAACAAAAAATGTATAACAAGGAAAAAAATAAAACTTAAAACAATTAAACTACACACAAATAAATACTTTAAATTTGGTATTTATTTGAGATTTTGAATCCAAAAAAATAGGCAAAGTATGCTGAAATATGACCTGGAACAATAAGGGAAAAAAAACTAAAAAATATATACTCCCCAAGGAAGACAACATAAAATAAAGACATTGTATAAGTGTTTTATGTTTTGGTTATTTTGGCGAACATAATTATGTACAAAATTACAAATTTTTGATGTTTTAATTATATTTTCCAATTTAGAAATGAATTCTGGATTCAGTATATTGAAAAACTTCTGAATCACAAGGATTATACAGAATTATACTCAAGTATATAAATCCAACACATTCTCACATAATTTCAACCAAAATTAAACAGAAAATATATGACCAAGAAAAAAACTAAAAATTAGCAAAAATAAATGCTTTAAATTTGGTATTCATTAGAGATTTTGAATCCTAAAAATGTAGGCAAAGCAGGCTGAGATATGCCATGAAATTCACACGAACCCGCTAAGAAAGAAGGAACGTGACAGTTCCAGCAAGAGTACAGGTCAAAGTGAGCTCGAGCATTGACCCAAAAGATATCTGAAGGGGGAGTGTTGCTCGCAGTATGAAACAGAATAAATTGTTAACACAAGCCCAGAGACGAAGAAGCTGGAATACTATATACCCCCAAAGACAATTAAATATACTACTTCTGACCTTCCTTCTCATACAAGAGTGATTGAGAGAACTGGAATACGCTAACTTCAATTAGGCGGAAGGAAAAAACTACACAGATCTTAGAATAAAATGATTCAAATATGAAACAAAAAACCCTCTACCAACCAAAAATGATTGGGATGTGTTGGTTACTGAGACAAATTGCACGACCTCAGTATCAATACCCAATGCATGTGGTGGCAGGAATAGAAGGCAACAGAGGAGAAAAGCCTCGACCAATTTTGCTCATGAGTGCACTGATAAAACCTTGGAGAGTGTCGTGTAAAGGGAGATAGTTACCAATGACGCACACGGGCATTTGGCATGAGGTCGAATCCAAGTGTCCAGGGATTCAACGCACGGCGGAAGCTGGCAGCACCGAGAGGACTAGGCGGCTGTGTCACAGTTAAGAAGTTTATTAAAATGTTTAAACAATGATAAATTTGGCCATCAAATCACTTTATACATCAAAAAAAATACAACGTGTTAGCGCTAATTACATCATAAGGGGTTTCCTTCTCCAAACCATTAGGGTTTTTTTTTCCAGGCAGGACTGTTCGATTCTTACGACGACCATAGATTCGATCTGGCACAGAATTCATTGAATCAATCACCGGGCACGGGTTGAGATTGGATTAATGGACACTAGGGTTGATTCTCGGTCTGTGAGTCGTCGACCGGAGATGGGCTGAAGTGATGGTCACAGCTTTTAGTGTTTGCAGCGATATAGAGAAGCCTCGGGTCAGAAACTGTCCTTTTGAAGATTCGGGTTAGAAACGAACCGATGAAGAGGCGTGGATGAAGTTCAATCCAGCAACTGTGCTTTTGAAGCCTTCAGATAGTAGTGAAGCCATAGTTTCGGTCCAGCCAGGTCTGTCCCTATAAACCCTCGGGTAGGTCACGCTTGGTAGCCTGAGGTTAGAGTCCTTAAAAGGGATGAAACACTTCAGTCCATAGGACTAGGCGGAATAGTGGAAGTTCACTTGGGTCCATTGGGCTAGGTCGAATGGTGGACTTTATGTTTCTGAGGACGTTATATATAGGGGCTACGCTTCGGTTCAAAATTCGATTTGCTTGCTTTCGGTAGTTTGTGGGCGCTTGTGTTAAGCCCAAGTTTATAGGGGTTGTTTCTCTGACTTGAGGGTCTATCATTTCTTCTCGTTAAAAAAGAAGAAGGATGAAACACTTAATAAAATTGCTGGATACCAAATCAATTCAACTTAGGGAAAGCAAAACGACCTACCTTGCTTGCCTAATAGAGAGAAATCCGACTGGTAGTTTTGTTTTCCTGATCACTTTTCCCTATTGTATTGTATATAGAATATAGAACCAAAACAAAGCTCACCCATTGATATAGTGTATGCTCATTATCTTTGATCTTCTTCACAAATTTGTACATTTCAACATGGAATGACTCATTTATTAAAAAACTAAAAATTGGCATGGTATTTGCAAATGTTTTAAGTACTTTAATGGAATGTTTTCGACTCTTACCCAGAAAGTTAGTTTGAACAACTCCTACTCCCCAGCTAAAGAACCTTTATCTGATGTTTAGATTTGTTAGCATATTTCAAAACCCACATGTGTCTCATCACAATGCTCATGTGTTTGCATCCCATGCTTTTGGGAACATGTTCATAGTATGCTTGTGGTTCTCAAGGCACCCTGAGCTTATTTGGATTGCAGATTCAACTATCCAATGAGCATGGAGCAAAGTCAACAATTGACTTTGCTCCATGCCCATTGGATGCCCCGGATTTGCAATTGAGGGATACTCATAAGGCATTCATTTCGTAATTGCTTTTCTTCTTAAAAGTGAAATTCCATCGTTTGTGACAAGCCAAAGGTAAGGGTGAAGGTTTTCCTTTTATTTATTTGAGATAGTGTGACAATTGATTTTGTAGTTTTGTATTATTATTACTATTCGTGTCGCTACTCTCATGTCTTCCCAAGGTGAGGCTTATAATAAAAAAACACTACAAAATTGTCGAATTTCACCTTCTTATAAAAAAATTATCGGAATATGACAAGGATGCTAACCAAATCCACTCTTACACAAACATATGCTAGTATTCATTTATTTTAGTCTTATGATTTTTACTCATAATTTTCGACTCTCAAAACGATGATCCAAGTGATGATTAGACGACACCAAATCCATTGTGGGTTTTTTGTGTGTGTGCAATCTTTGTTTATCTGCTTGTCTCCCTCTTTACTTTGTAACACCCATCTCCTTGTCACTCTAATCAGGGTGTGCATAGCTCTCCCAATCACCACTCTTCATTCAAAACACAATTTAAACCATCCATAGACAACATATGAAGACATACATTTTGACATTTGACCATGAGGCAATGACTAAAGCCAAAGATCCAATGAGAATACAAATTTGCAATACGAGCAAGCAAAACAATTAACTCTCATATTGCTGAATAGAAAAATTATTCTAAACATTTTTATGTATAAAATTGTTGATCCAACACATCACAATCTTTGAAAAAATTTAATGGACATCTCATTTTGTTACTTGCCCACTATTGTTACCTTTGAAAAAATTTAATGAACATCTCATTTTGTTACTTGCTCACTCTTGTTAGTGGTTCTCTTGTTAGTGGTTCTTTTGAAATGGAATGCAAAATTCCATTGCAAAATTCAACAACAATTATCATTTACATTTTGCAACTTGAAGAGAAATTGCTAACTGATTTTTTTTTCTTTTTAATTTTCACAATTTAATTATTTTTTTTTGACATGAGCCTCCATTTTTTAAATATTAAAGTCAGGGAAAGTGTATTAAGACTCTCGCCAAGGGTTAATTTTTGAAATATTAAAATTAGGGAGATTGTATTAGACTGCTTAAATATATATAAATCCAAAAAATATCTCCATTAATTTTGGAGTGGCAAACATTCTTAAAATCAAAACAGGCAAAAGGTCACATTACTTCATGTAGAGAGCAGAGCTACGCGGGAGGAAAATAATACCTGGATGCAGATATCTGTTAGAGGCAGAGAAAATAATAATACCTGGATGCAGACATCTGTTAGAGGCAGAGAACCATAGAGATGAGGTGAAGAGGAGTATGCTCACAAGCATCACAGGAATTTTTGCAAATCACGAAGAAGAAATACATCTGATAGGAAAATTGATCACAAAGTCACCCAAATAAAAGGAAAAAATGGTCAGAGAAGTATCTGAGAGTTGCGTGGACAGCGTGACAATGGAGATGGTGGCTGCTTACTGCGGCAGATTCTATGCCAACAAACAAGAGCTTGCTGCCAGGCGGATCGAAGCCATTGGATATCAAGTCGGCCTCCAACTTGCTGAAAGGTAAGAATTTTCCATCATTAACCCCAAAATAATCTTGTTTTCATGCATTATTTGCAATCTCCGGGGGTATAGGAACGTTGGTATCCTATATTGAATCATCTTAGTATCCCTCGCCCTGTTCTGTGATTTGGGTAATGTTCTGTTGATCTTAATTGAAATGATTTCGCTGCTAAATTGGAAGAATTATGTGCCCTTTAAAGTGGGCGTTCTGGACAGGTTTGTTCTGTTTTGGGATTTTTTTATACAAAATTTCAATTATTTGGAGCGTCATTTTGCATTCAGTAGGAGTATTACATATAACAAAATCTAGGGTATTGAGTCGGAGAAACTGTTTTTTTGGCCTGTACAATCTCTTGATAGGTGATAGCGATAATCCCCAACAAGGAATATTATACTTTGCCTTTTAGTAACAAGCTTGCAATTAAGAAGGCATTACAAAGAAAACAATCAGAAGGAAGGGTAAACCACAAAGCATAGAGGCACCTCTATGACACCAGTATGGAATTGGGGAAATAGGATCACCTGCATAGCAGAGAAATTTAGAAGGACAAAAGAAAATGAAACTACGAGAGTACACATATAGATCAATGAAGAGCAACGAGATTAAATCCAAAATGAAACTCAAAATCTCTATCATGCTCTATGGGGCGTCGTCTACCCATTAACTACAACGCCTTGCTTGTTTTCGCTACAATCCGGCGGATCATAGATCTGCAAATTCTGAGAGATACATTGTTCGATTTGCAATTTTGATGATCTGGGGCGATTCATATGTCCCCGAAACCCCTTAAATTGCAGATAATAATCGATGAAATTGCAACTTCGATTTGGTGGGATTGCAGTTTCAGATTTGCGGTCAAAAATATGCGGGAAGAATCACCTGAAAGGACAAAGAAATAGCCGGGAAGTGGGGCGTTCTAGCTAACGCGTAGTCCACGTTGCTCTATTTAGCTTTCCTCTTTTCCATACATACTCTTTTATAACAGGATGAAGACTGAGTTACATGCATGTTAAACATGGAATACTAAAATATTTGTGAATGCATATTCTACATTAAGGATTCATGCACATCGTCATGGAATGTTTAGTTGGAGATCCTAACCAAGCTGTTTATAGTTTTCAGCAAGCAACTCCAATAATTTCTTCCTTTATTCATAATAAGGAATTCTCACCTCACGGTTAATCTAAACAAGCCTGATTTTCCATTTATTGCATTTTGTGTATAGCAATAATTTCAAAGTATGGGCTACATCTTTATTCCAACACTTCCATTCACAGAAAACCTAAAATTCCTCCATTTCTTCTCTAAACTGATAAATTTTTCTTACACGGTAAACAAATTCTGCACCTACAGGAAACTAACAGAGTCTAAATTTAAAGGCTAATCAAAACTGCAGTCTGAATCTTGCTAGAATCTATAAACAGACAAAGTTAGAACATACAACAGAACACATAGATCACTATCAAGAATCCCTGTTACTGTTGAGAAATGTAGCTCGAGCAGGAACTTTTTTCACAGGTTTATGTGTGAACGTGCAGAAAGTTATTTGAGACATTTCTTTGGTGACTATCTTGGAAAAGTGGTCACTAATTCCATCTTGTAATTTCACTTGAAAAATAAAAAATAAAAGAAAAGTGAAATTTCGAAGTTGACTTAGTCTTAGGTCTAAATGAAATGTTCTATAAGTTTTAGAACATTAATGACTTAGATTAGAATTTAATCTGAGCTGTGCATCTCAAGATTGAGACAGGTGGCAGCTAGGTTGAGGAGATTAGTTTTTCTCTCAAAGCATAAAGAGGACAAGAGAGGAAGAGGTCTGTCTTGTATGAGAAAAGAGGAAGAGAAATGGAAGAAGGCAGAGTGCATTCAAGGAGAAGAAGAGTAGATTGCTGAAGTGATCAGCAAGTACAATAGGCCGTACACTTCTGTATCAATCTTTTTCATGCATAGGCCATACACCTTTAGATTTACAGGGCATACTTTATCTTCTATTGAAGAAACTGTGAAAGCACTAATGAACGATCAAGGTTTATCTATGTATTTGTGGGGAGAAGCAGCCATGACAGCAATATATGTTCAGAACATAAGTCCCCACTGCATATTGAAGGATATGACTCCAGAGGAAGCCTTCTTGGGAAAGAAACCTAATGTGGAACACTTAAGAATCTTTGGATGCCCTGTTTACATTCACACCCCCAAGGATAAAAGGAAGAAATTAGAACCCTCAGGAAAGAAGGGTATATTCGTGGGATATAGTGAATCATCCAAGGCCTACAAAATCAATATCCCGGAATAACATAAGGTTGAAGTCAGCAGAGATGTAACCTTCAATTTAAAAATGGCTTTCAAGAAATCCACAGAAGAAACTATAGAAGAAGAAGAGTATGAAGAGCCTAAAGAAGAAAGCACATGTCTTCCAGAAAGTCAGAATGAAGAAACAGAACAACTTGATCATCCGATGTAACCATGTGAAACTATTGAATCAAACACTGTACCCAAAACCAAGAAACGTCCAGCTTGGCTTGAAGCTACTCTACAAGAAGCAGAAAGACTCAAAGCCCCAAGTGGCACCTTCAGAAAAAGCAAAAAGCCCAAAAGGTTCTCCAGCTATGTAGCATGTATGACAAAGCTTCTAAATGAAGAACCCGCCACATTTGAAGAAGCAGCTTAGAAGAAACAATGGAAAGAAGCCATGACAGAAGAACACCAGTCCATCATGAAAAATGATGTATGGGAAATTGTGCCTAGACCCAAAGAAAAATCAGTAGTAACTTCAAAATGGGTCTATAAGATCAAACATGTAGTAGACAGAAGCGTGGACAAATACAAAACAAGGTTCGTAGCTAGAGGGTTCTCCCAGAAGGAGGGAGAAGACTATGACGAGACATTTGCTCCTGTTGCCAGATATACTTCTATTRGAGCCATTATGTCTCTTGCTKCTTCCATGGGATGGAGTTTACATCAGATGGATGTAAAGACAACTTTTCTCAATGGAGCAATCGWAGAAGAAGTATACATTGAACAACCTCAAGGATTTGAAGTACATTCCAGAGACACTCATGTTTGCAGACTAAAGAAAGCCTTGTATGGACTCAAGCAAGCTCTAAGAGCTTGGCATGCCAGAATAGACAACTACTTAATAAGACTTGGTTTCTCCAAGAGTCACGTAGATCCAAATCTCTACTACAAAGTCATGAACAATGCACCTGTGATTCTACTGCTATATGTCGACGATTTATTCTTTACAGGTGAAGAGTCTCTCATCACCCAATGTAAGAAGGAACTAGCTTCTGATTTTGGTATGAAAGATCTTGGTCTCATGCATTATTACTTGGGACTAGAAGTATGGCAGAAGCGTGGTGAAGTATTCCTTGGACAAGGAAAGTATGTAGTGATGCAGTGAAGATTCTTCAGAAGTTTGGAATGATGGATTGCAATTCCACGGACACTCCTATGACCACAGATATAAGGAAAGTAAGAGACTTAGATTCTGATCCAGTAGACTCGTCCCTATATCGGCAATTGATTGGGTCATTGATGTATTTAGTGAATACTCAACCAGATATTTGCTTTGCTGTAAACACCCTAAGTTAGTTTCAGGTGGAACCTAGACATGAGCATTCGATAGCTACAAAGCATGTTCTAAGATATATTCGTGGGACGCTAAACTATGGTTTAAGATATACCGCATCCAGTGATATACAACTTCATGGATTCACAGATTTAGATTGGGCAGGAAGTGCAGAAGACAGAAGGAGTACTTCAGGGATGTGTTTCAGCTTGGGCTCCGCTATGATATCTTGGGGCAGCAGGAAACAGAAGTCTGTCGCATTCAGCACAACAGAAGCATAATATATCACAGCATGTGAGGCATGTACATAAGCAGTATGGCTGAGAAAGATGATTTTTGGATTATTTGACCAGGTTCCAGATTCGACCATAATATACTGTGACAATCAGAGTTTTATAAGGCTATTCGAACACCCAGTGTTTCATGAACGGTTGAAACACATTGAGATCAGATACTACTTTATTCGAGATAAAGTCCAGGAAGGAGAAGTGAAGCTCCAGTATATCTCCACAGATGAGCAGACAACATATATTTTGACAAAGCCTTTGTCCAGGATAAAGTTTACATACTTACGAAACAAGATGGGGCTCGTGGAGATAACTCCCTTAACTGAAAGGGAAGAGATGGCTCCCTAGGATGGGAGGGAGCACTGNACACACACACACACTATTGATTTATGGACAGTCATTTTCAGTTTGGAAAATGGTTCAGGATGGGTAGTTCCTTTCCAGTTCGGAAAGTGGTTTGAGATTTCTAACGGACAAGCATTTTCCAGTTTAGAAAATGGTCCAGATTGAACAGTCATTTTCGTAATGAAAATGGTTTGATAGATTGTTGATGTACCATAGACAACGATTCCCCTTGTGGCCAGTGTGGGGGAATGGTCTAGGACAATCATTCTTCTTGGCAGTCCCTCTCAGTAGTGGTCAAGTAGAATGGTCTGCCTCGCTGCGCAATCATTCTTTCGAAGTTCACAGTTGTGAGCAGTTTCGAAGAATGGTCCGTTTTGGAGATTGGTGCAGGACAGTCATTTCCTTAGGAAATGGTCCGGACAGTCATTCCCTAAGGCAGACTCATTCTATCTAGGTTGCACTATGTTTAGTGCTGGAGGAATGGCCCAGTTAGGTGAATGGTCCAGGTTCAACAATCAGGGATAGGCATTCCGTAGGGAAGACTCATTCTCTCTAGGTTGCACTATGTTTAGTGTCGGAGGAATGGCCCAGTTAGGTGAATGGTCCAGGCTCAGAAATCAGGGACAATTATTCTTCCATGCTTGGGAAGAATAGTCCAGATAACCCATGGTTGATGCTTTTACTGTATGAGGGCAGATGCTTTTCCAGATCTCACAGGTGTGAGTGGAAGAATGGCCTAGATGACTCAGTTTATATCATGATATTGTTTTTATGTAGGTTGATATCAGATGATATGATTTCTATGGAGACTGTATGACTCTGGACAGTAGATGTATGCTATTGTGATGGATGTGTTCCACTGGTTGTGACTATGTGTCACTGATTAAATAGCCGTGTACTACTTGGTGTGGTTGTGTTACGTGTACCATTGGATGGTAGTTGTGTACTACTATGGATAGACACAGTTGTGTTTTATCAGATGACATTGTAGTATGTACTGATTGTCATGGATATTATCCAGTTGGATAATGATGATGGTGCTCGTGATTTGATCATGAGATAGCCTGTGTGGCTATAATGATGCTACTGGTTGAATGGTTTGTTTGTGCCCAATACCATTACCTATTATACCTTCCTAGCTAGGAGGGAGTGTTGATATTATGGTAGCTGCGGGAGGTATTAACCTCCACTTGTGACCTTTGATGAGATTAGAATATTCCAGGAAGCAAGAGAAACCCTAAACGACTTGGACATAACCCTAGAAGAGAAGTCGACTAAAGAAAATATTTTATATCGAGTCTTTAGCCTCCATAAGAAGAAGTTGGCCCAGCCAGCTTAGAGAAAGCAGTATAAATACAGGACGCCAGTTCTCATTTGAGACAGATATCTCGGAATTGCAGAAATCCACTTGTGCGCACTGCAGAAATCGAGTACTGCGCAAGTCTGGCCAGTAGCTGCAGTTCCTGCAACTTGTAATTTCAGTCTTTCTGGGTTGAACTTTCTGATCAGTCTTGGTTATCTTTGCTTGGTGCATTAGCCCTGGTTGGCTATTGATTTGCTACCAGAATTCTTCTCTCTATCAAGGTCAAGGTGCTCGGGGGTGGCATTTTTGCCTATGGTTGGGTGACAATATTGTTATATTGTCTATGGTTAAACGAGCACACCCACTTTTCTAACATAGAGGAGAAGAAAACGAAAGGTGACCAAATTGGTCGGCAGGACTTCTGAACTTTGATATTGAACACATCTATAGTTCAATCTTTTGCAGCTCAACTGTAAGTCCATCCTAGTGCAATTTGGTGGGTAGCAATTCCATTTGCCATAGAAGTGATATTGTTATTTTACTCTAGGCAATACAAGGGATCACTTGTATAAGTGAATAGTATGTTGGCCTGGAACCAATGCCACAAGATTAATTCCTTTCTAGCCCTAAGGATTAGCTTAATTAGTTGAACCATCGCCCAAGGCATGTTGCTGAGAGGGAGTCTGTAATGTTCCCCTCTTCCTAACAAGAACATTAGAAGACTTGGTAGTCTAGTCACCCCTCTAGACTATAGTCTCATGGGTAAAAAGGGGCTAGGAGGTGCAAAAGGGTCACTAAGGAGCTAAATGTTATATTATTAAGGTGACTCTGGTAAAAGCAGAAAAAGGGTTATTTGACTTAGAGGAGAAAGTAAAGTAATAACCTTAGGCATCAATAAAGTAACTCAAGTAAAAATTAGAAGATGGAGGTATAAAAGAGAGAGGAGGGCGCCTCACTCCTCATTCATGTCATTTTTTGCTTATTGCTTCTTGAGCTATGTAACTTACGTTTTGAGGGTTTTGAGTAAACAAACCTTAAAGATCAACAAGGAGGTGAAAGATTCCTCCGTTCCTGATCCAAACTTGGTCAAGGTGGTGAAATATTCCACCCTCACCATTCTATTCAGCTACAAATTGGTTTCTACAGTGGATTGATGAGGCAGGGCACGGATCTGGAGGTTTTCTGTAGGTAGGGCGCGTTGTTGGAGAAAGAACAGTTCGATTTGGTCAGTTGAAGTGGGATCTGAGGCAAAACTCATTCCTGAAGGGTTTGCTACCCATAGAGCGTCTTTTTTCAGCTATTGTTGGAGGGTTTCTTCTGCATATTTATTTATTGGAGCTCTTGGTCGAATTTTTGAAGAGGGGCGCACTGCCCATTGGATATTCAGTGACTTGGGTGGCTAGATCTATGATTTTGGCTGAGGGATCTCTTCATATGCACTCTACATCTACAGATCTACCTTGAAGGCTTTCTTGAAGGAGGCCAAAATTCTTAGGTTGCTACAGCCAGATTGGGGTGCATTTCAGCTAGGTCTGGAGGTGCCAAGGCTTCAAGGGAAATAAATTGATCCTGTATTGACTTGCATGCTGCTACTGAAGGACTAGGAGGACTCTCATCTTCATGTCTTTGTATCTTGGTGGCATATTCAGCCCAAACTTCTATATCTCTACTATCTTATTCCAGATTTGTAGATCTCATGTATGGAGGTCAGCTTATCAACTAAATAAAGGTCAGATCTGAAGTTATTTGGGGCATTCTCTCGTATTATCTTTTGTATCTTGTTATTTTCATCTGTTGTTGTGTTGTATTCATCCATCATATGCTATAAAACTCAATCAAACACCTCAAGCGCAACTTTGAGAAGTAAACCTGCAAAAACATTCAAACAATCATACAACAGATCAGAAATAAACCCCTAAGTTCCTAGCGAATCTGCTTGGGAACATTACAGGCCACAGGTCATTTGTTGATAGATACTATTGTGGTTGGTAGTTGAGTTGCTGTCCATTTTGATATTTTGGGGAAGAGGGGGGATCCCATGAGAATTTCCTTGGAAAAAGATGTATTTTATTTTCTATGAAGGGAAACAACCCAATATCTGAAAACCCGGGAACAATGTGGCCCCATCCTCTAGCATTTTTTATTAGTGAAGATGAGGTCTCTAGTCCTAAGTCAACCCAGGTTACATGTAACATCCCACATGTTACAACAATGATTGGCACAAAGCCCAACAAGGCACTAATCTAGCAACATCAGAAGGCATGTTCCCCAAAGGCAACAAAGCTATAGGCCACAACTGGCAGACCAGACCGGGGAGGAGAATGCCCGCCAGGATTTGAACCTAGGTCATCTGACATCAACTTCTGGAAGTTGCACTAGACCACAGCCCAACAGAGATTACTGAAGAATGCACACACAGACTGCGTGTGTGTGTGTGTGTATTAGAATGATTTTCACACATAATTGTATATGATCTATGTTGCATGGGGACCCCTGCCCCCCCCAAAAAAAAATGAAAACCCATACCTGCCGTTCTGTTGTTTTGGGGACTTGAGGAACCATAGAGAACATCCCCAAACTGTTGGAGACTTCATTAGGGACTTGGGGACTTGTTGGCTGTCCCCAAAACATTCCAGGCAGATTTCAGGGATGTTCTGGGCAGATTTTGGGGAGGTTCCAGGGAGATATCATGGATGTTCTGGGCAGTTTTCAGGGATATTCTGGCCATTTATCTTCAGTTTTGACAATGGACATTGATGAATGGACAATATGATGATTTTTCCCATCCATTTTTTTCATATTATGCTGAATCTAAATCTGTTGTACAAGTTGCAGCTCAAAACATGGGATTTGTATGATGGGTTTTGATTTGGCTTTCTGATGATTTAACTGTTATCTTTTCAGCGACAACATTACAGCAAGCAAAGCCTCCATGTCAAAAAACCAGGAAATGCAACATCTGAAAGGGCTGATTGTTGTGGTTATTGCTCTTGTTCTTCTCATTTTTGGGGTCATGTCAGTTGTTGTTATTTATTGTACATGGGTGTCCGGGAGTTATTCAAGTCCAGTTCTTCCACCATCCCAACCTCAAGCATTGTGAAAACATTCAAGTAATAGTGACTTGGATTGTGTACTGAGTATTTGAATAAATTCCTATTCAATCACCTTCTTAATATGAAATATGAATCTAATCTCTTTACAAAATGCATGCATGTGTATCCCAAAGTGTCATGTAGTGGTTTTCAACACAACTGTAAAAAACTGCAGAACCTATTGAGAAGGGAATGCCTTTTAACATAATCATCATTAACAGGAAATATGATGAAGAAAAGATGCTATAGAGACGGTTCTTTGTCTCGGAGACCCTTCATGGACCTTACTGCAAATTGAAAATAGTTACACTTAAGTTTCCTATAGCTATACTGCATTTTTCTCGTGTCTAGGGGCCAATAATAGAAGGTCACTCAGCCCTTTTCTTAATTGTCCGAGCTTTTTCAGAACTGGTAAGGGCTGTGCATAATACTATATAGTATAGATTTTTATGCTTACAAGCAGTTACAAATGTTTATGGTGAATTTTGTGTGTGTGTGTGTGTGTGTATGTGTATTTCCAAGGACACCCTTGCGGAAAACCCTCCGATTACTTCCCCATGATTCATGGATGGTAAACAAGATAAACCGTCGACCTTGATTATGGGACCTAACCCGGTGGAGATATCGAATGAGGCCCAACAATCTCTAAAATATATTTGGCCAGGGACTTGACCCCTAGACTTCTTGCTTTATAACCACAACACTCATCCACTCGAGCTAACCCACCGGGCTATATATATATATATATATATATATATATATATATATTATTGCCGTCCCCAACCCACTATCCCTTGAAAAATTTTGGGGTGCTCTCTAGCCATCCCGGGGACGTGTCCCCTTGTCCCTGCTGTTCCCTTGCCCCCAAAACCAGTGCAACACAGTATATGATTATTTTATATTGTTATCTTTAGGGCTAAGTCACCTGACATGTCCAAACCCCTCCTCGTGTCGTGAATCCTACGTGTCAGACACCAAACGGTAGGACACGTGTCGGATGCTCGTTTAGAACGTGTCATGTTCACAGGACACACGTGTCTTGAAAATAGGACGCGTGTCTTGAAAATAGGACACGTGTCCTGCTCAGAAAAGGACCTTGGCTCATGTTTTCTCATGCAAGTTGTAGCTGTGAGGTGTTTCAGTGTGCAACTAAGGGTTATTTTGCCTTACTAATTCTATTTAAAGAGGTCCCCACCCCCTCCATTTTACCCGCCCTAGTAATTAATGGTAATATTAAATTCTTAAAAGTGACATTACCATTACCATTAATTGTTTGAGAGTGGTTCCAACCTCATTGGACTTCATATGGAGAAAGTAGAATTTTAGGTCCCATTCAAAATTCAGCAGACTTAACGGTTTTCAGGATTTCAAGATTGGTAGGATTGCAATGTTTCCACTGGATTCTATCATGTAAGAGGGTATGAAACTGGCATTTAATCAAGGGCACCATACCCTTTATATACCTCGATGTTGGTGGCATTGATTGTTGAACTCTTCTATCACGACCCCAATTAAAATGTACCTTTCACTCAAGTATAAACTCTTCTCTTTGTCATCGTGTCAAGTGACTTAGTGGTGTATCCGCACACCAACCTCTGTCTTATTTGCAGGCACTAGGCAGAGAGAAGAGTGGTTGAAGGGAAAGACAAAGATGTGGGATGTGTTTTCTGATGATATGGGTTTGGACAATAGTGTTGAGTTGGCAATGTCATCATTTATGTTAGTAACTTAGTAACTTAGTAGTTACTAAGTTAGTACTAGTTGTATGATTGAATTTGTATCATCATCATGTCACTGTTTACAGATTAATTATTTAATTTTCGCATGTGTAATTCATAATTTAAATTTTGCTATATATATATAACGTGTCCGTGTCTTATTTCCGGGGGTTGTCGTGCTTGTGTCGGATACTTGTATTTTTGTGTCCTCCGTGCCCCCTGTCCCCGTGTTAGGTGACTTAGCTTTAGGGTTATCAGGAGATATTCTCCTATTTCTTAGGAGTTATGCAACAAGATAAAAATATTGATTTGGTGATGGTCTTTCCTCCTGCTTGGCTTCCACATTTAATTTTGGTTTTGGTGTTTTCTTCGATATACAGTGTTATGCTGATCCTATCGTGTGGATGGAATATGAGTTTGAAAAATCTGCCCCTTACATTTTTCTGTCTTTTGCTTCCTTCTTCGTGAGAAAGGTATATGAGCAACAACTCTGTCTCAGGTTGCAACAAATAACATTATTGGTTTGTCTGGTAGTTAAGTTCAAGATGAAATTTCATCGTGTCAACCAATTGCATGACTGGTTGCGTTAGTTGTTTGTGATTCGTTGGTTTTCTGCTCATTAGGTGAGGTTAGGTAGGAGTCTAATAAGTTAAACCAGCCATGGATTGATAAAAAATTTAGATAGGTTAGTCTTATTTGAGTCATAATAAGTGTCTTCCTGACTCAATTTTCAATATATTTGTTGAGTGATTGAGTAAAGAATCTTGCTCTTATGTGTAAAAGATGTATTCAGATTTTTTTCTGCATTAATTTACTAGGTCAAAAGAGTTGTGGTCTGAGGGATATGTGGAATCTAAGATAGTTTTGTATTTTCAAAAGCAATAAAGTCATGACACACGTAGTCTAAGGTGTTACTGAAAGGTATATCACTGCCTCCAAGATTTTGGTTCCTTAACAGAATTCAAGAGTCTAAAATCATATGGTCTAATTCCAGTCTAGGTTTGCAAGTTAATTTAGCAGATTTTGGAGTTATCAGCATCCCACAAGGGGAACTGTCCCCAAGTTCGAGCCAATGTTAATAGTGGTACTGTACCAACAGTTTGAGCATATGGGAGTCAGAGTTTTAGAATATCTCCATTTCACAGAGAGAGATATCAGACGTTAGACGTAGTGCTAGCATGATAAGGATGGTTCTAGCACCGTCATGGACATGTTTATTGCTCTGCATGGAGCTCAGGATCAAGAATGAAGTGCATGCATGAGGATTAGGGTTTTCTTCTTCAACAGGAAATCTAATGCATGCATGATATCAAATTTAGCTCTCGGAGAACAAATAAGCACATGCATGGCACATTTTTAGTACTTCACGAGATATCAGTAATTAAGAGGAGTGCTTCAAGGAGAGCCAGTGTGACACGGTTATGAAGATAATTATGGCCTTTTGAAAGGAAATGTGGATGCAACGGGTCAGTATCAAATTCAATGCTTGTATTAAAGAAAAACTTAGCATTCATGATGGTAAGTTTAGCAAGTCAGATATATCATTTCATTGAGATCATCAATTTTATCTCTTCTAGATATCCAGTTATGAGTCTGCATGGTATTGGTGATAGGTTAAGAAGGTAAGGGCTGCACCTGCTTGGAGGAGAAGATAGGGCCTTTAAACAGTGTAAATCTGGTTTATGTTTTGGTTGGTGAAGGGTTGATATTTTTAGGTAAAGCGCTGCTGTTATCTAGCTTGTTATCATTTGAAATTGTCCCTTCAGAAATCGGCCTTAGGGGGTTCCAAATGGACAGTTTAGGGACCCTGTTTCTGTCACTAACAGTGAACCTCTTGCTTGCATCCAAGAAGAACTGAAGTTTATCCTTCAAAATCAGCAAGAGAAGTCTTCAGATCTTTGTACAAAGCTTGGGGATATGAGATGAATACCTCTAAATCTGTGTGTTTGGATTTCAAATCAGGAAGAAAGAAAGTCAGATCTGTAACTAAATTTTACAGATCTCCAATTAATGCTATGGAACAACGAATATAGCATTGTAATCGATGGACACATTTGGGATTAAATCTGATTTTTGTAAGTGACTGGTGTCTTAATACATTGGGTATAGAAGAAGAAAAGGAAGAATATCAGCAAGGAAATTGAATCTTGCTGACAAGAAAATTTCAAATCAGAATCCTTAAACTATTGAGAGCAATAACACTAAAAAAGTTCTCAGACAAACAATATTATTTGAATTGGCAACAGAAAGATGACTGATCTATTAACCATGATACCTTCTTTATTGATCAAAGTTGTCTTAAGTACAAAAATATGAATAATTTTAGATTGAAATCACACCCTAGCAAAGCATCTAATGGGATTCGAGAATCTTAATTTAGGATCCTTGTCCCCCCACTAAACTCAAAGATACAATCTGTTGAAGCAGTATGCAGGCAATGTTACTAACAAGGAAGCTTGAATGTAGTTCAAAGATTCAGAATATGGAAGGAAGCGAGTGAATAAGACAAATAGTTGAAGGTTGAAGGATTGAAGATGCACACCAATGGATTAAATTGTCTGCCTGCTCCTCTTTTTATAGTTGGAAGGACGCTTCCAACTCTGAGAGCCATGGTCTAAGTTTGGCGTGCTTTTCTCTTCTTCATGCAAAAATGATAACTCCTCCAAAAAGTAGCTCTAGTATGTCTTTTCCTCCTTGAACAAAAGCTGATCCAATCTTGGCATGTTGAGGTTAAGATCAATCCTAATCTGCAGTGCTTTCTCTGATTTCCATGTGTGTTTTCTGTCGTAAAATAATGTTGATCTTGGAGTAGATTTGTGCCAAATTTATCTTGATTGAGGGCCTGTTACCGACCAAACTAGCAGCCCGCCAAGGTTGTCATCATAACACCTATCCTCCCCTGTTCGAGCCAAACACCTACACTAAGAAGCTCTGTGAGGCTTCCCGCAAAATATCACTTCACCTCAAAGGATCTTGGGACCAGTGCCTAAACATAAAACACTAGGTGAAGGTAGGAGTTAATTGTTTACAAGACTTTCTGAACTGATAGATAACGTAGAAAATAAAGTAGCAGACCAGCAAGCTAACTTACCCCGATCCACCAAAACATTGGCCAAATAATGCACAAGAAAAGGGGTGAATGTCCTTACCACTTCACAGATGATTTGTACTATGTATACCTTGGATAAAGTGGCTGGAAATGAGATATTTCCTTGCTGTTCTGTTATATCAGACCTGCAAAAAAAGAGAAAAACGCAGAAAACTAGCAAGGAAATGGCCTTTTGAGGGCTCCCACAAGTGTGTAATCACATTAGATCAATAGATATGTGGGTAGAAAGGATAGGGCAGCAAGGTATGAGTGAATACTATGCCCTTGAGCCTTTAAATCTGCAATAAAAATAGTTTCCAATTGGCTAGAAATTACTTCTGCAGGCCTGGGGTTCAATTCCCCTCTAGGGTCAAAACCCATATTTGCTACAACCAAGATAAATTCTTGCTGGGCTGTAGTTTTCTTCTATATTAACCAGAAAATAAAATCTTATAAATCAGATCTGGAAAAGTTATGGAAGGGTTTGGGAGGTAAATACTTACAATATGTTTCCCTTCTCATGCAAAAATGAGTGTAGATCTGAAGATATTCTTTGCTGTAATAATGCAAATCTGCACACTATTCTTCAAGAAAACCCATGTGAAATATATTCAATAAAGCAAAAAACTCAAGGATGAATTTATCTTGGGGTAGGGAAATTCCCAAATAGTAAAAACCCCAAGATCTACTAATTTATAAGATATAAAAATGAAAAACTAAGCTAGGGTATGATTTTTTTTGTATTTTTTTATAATAAAAGATGATTGAAAATTTTGGAAGTAATTGGTTGAAGAAATTGAGAGAATACCTTTAYCTCTTTTTACCTTTAGATGTCTCTTAGTAGGGAAATTCCCAAATAGTAAAAACCCCAAGATCTACTAATTTATAAGATATAAAAATGAAAAACTAAGCTAGGGTATGATTTTTTTTGTATTTTTTTATAATAAAAGATGATTGAAAATTTTGGAAGTAATTGGTTGAAGAAATTGAGAGAATACCTTTACCTCTTTTTACCTTTAGATGTCTCTTATTTTGAGCGATTGTGACCCACGAGTTCAAGATTGGCCCGGATGAATTTTGGTTGATTGGGTTTGGAGTCAGAAGACTATCGCCCCCAATACTAGAAATTCTAACAATAGATGGGTTCCTCCTTGGATTTGCTAGGAAAACTCCTTGATGGATGGTCTCCAAGACAATCAATCAACTTTGGTCAAAGTGATAACCCACCGCTTGGTTGAAGCTACTTCCAAGGAAGTTGGTCCAACAACTTGGGTGTGTTTCACTAGGAACACACAAAGAAATTAAGAGACAAAGAGTCTATTTCCTTTCTTCCAAGTTACGATGTAGCCCCTTAATGGGTGATTGATCACCTCTTGCAATTATCCTAAGAAATCCTTGTCAAAGCACAATTAAAATAAACCTTGGCCAAGAAAAACAAGCATTACAATAGACAATCCACAGTGATACAAAAGAATTGCGTTAAAAAATGTGGCATTATGATCTCACAAAGTTTCCAACAACAAAAAATGAGAGGATGGGCTAGCCTTATATAGGAATTTTTAAAACAACTAGTTTCTACTTCCCTCGTAAAATAATATTTTCTTGGTTTGCTCATCCACAATTGGTTGGAGGCTAAACCCATTGAATAATAATTTTTAATTACATAGCTCCATGAGAAAAATGGGAGAAAATCCATTTTAGACTTGTTGACCATTGAAGAGAAAATCGTGTAGCTTAGGAGAAAGTGCAATTTGGAAATAAACTTAGGTTCATTTTTCCTTTGAAGATTGAACATATTAGCTATATTATGTCCACATTCGGTCCATCTTTTCTCTAACAGCTAGTTTGACCATTTGATTAATGAGAAGAAGGGTACGATTTGATCAAGAGGGGACGATTTGGCATTTAATGGCTTGAATAATGTTTTTTTCTTGGAGAAAGTGCATCTTTGACTTGCTAAAAATTCTCCAATGGCTAGTAGACTACAAGGTTCCCTTTCTTTGACCCTTTGACTTGGAAAATGTGCTCAACATCCCTCTTAGAAGAATGGGACGATTTTCCTTTGGGAGACTTTATCTCCTTTAATACTTCATCAATCCAAAATTTGCAATATGGGTTTTGCTCGTGAAAATTTTATGATCATTTTGAGTCCATGTTGTATTTTTGCCTACGGGACCCACTACATTGGGATTCGTGAACTGCCTCAAAAGACGTGCAATGATGATAACTTTGTGAGACTGCCATGTTGTGAACAAAAATGATAAATGCACCATGGCCAAGAGATGCATACAGACTCAATACAAAATAACCATGTGGGAAGACGTGTTCATGACATGGACTGGACTAGGCCCCCCAAACTGCAATTACCTCTACATAAGACTCATGGCTCCACACAACTCATGTGTCTTCCATAGATCCATTCCAAGGCCTCCAATCCCATCCGGGACAAAAGACATTGAAACATGGGCTAAGGAGACTGATCATGGCCGGACCAAGTCCGGGAGTCCATTACAACATCATCCACTATGGTTTACATGGCTTTAACTTGCATCCTTGGGCTTACAATGGTGTAGCCAAGTGAAAAAATATATGGTACCTCTTGGAGAGGTAACAGGGCCCTTATCTTTGTCTTATAGTAGCACAACAGTTGAGACTAGTTGAGAACACTGAAGTCAGAGGTACTTTTGTTTCATTAACTGCTGTTTGGAGTGCTATATTTGTCTGCTTTTGGGTCTCCATAAGAGCGTTGACAAGGAGATTTTACTCATTGGTGTCAATTAGGTGGTCTATGGACCTTCGTTTCTCTTCATGGTGCTTTTGGTCTAGTAGGTTTCATGTTATGTCAATTTGAACTTGCTTGATCTGTAGTATGTACAATTGCGCCCTTATAAAGCAATTGCATTCTCTGCTCCAATTGCTGTCTTTGTTCCTGTATTTTTGATCTATCCATTGGGCTAGTCTGGTTGGTTTTTTGCACCTAATTTTGGTGTAGCAGCTATTTTCCTGGTGTCTGACTTGGATTTGATGATTTAACCTCCAAGAAAGCACCTTTGTTTGATTATGCAAGGGCTTCTTTTACCTGCTATTTTCTGGAATTTGATCATGCATACACAGAATTTGGAGTGGATTTTGGACTGATTTTGCATGTGTTGACCTTTTTCCCAAAATCAAGCTGATTCTAATTCGGCATGCAAGTGCTGATTTAGTCTAAATGATGGGCTGATTTCTACCTTTTATAATAACTATGCTCAAACCTAAGATGGTTCTACTCCTTGGCTAATTTTGTCTTCTTGTGGAGCATTAGCTTTGCTGATTTGATTTGCTTTTGATGAAGTACCAAATCTGCTTTCTGAACATTCACACTTAATCTCAAAATAGTACTGTCTTTGAGCTGTTTTTGGAGTAGATGAAGTACCATATATATGCCTTTCATGTTGTAGCTTGTCTTTCAAGCAAAGTTATTCTTGATTTTAGCTTGATGAATAGGCAAGGTCTACTTGCGTCTTTTTAATCACATGGGTGCACTGATCAAGAAGCTTTAGCACACATGTTCCTTTTATCCACATGCAAAATTTAGAATCTTGACCTGACCTGGCATGTTGGCTAACTGAATGCGAACTCATAGATGTACTAGAGCTATCTTCTTGGCTTGTTCAGCCAGCTACTTCCTATCCACACGTTTTCTTCTAATTGTGTACTTGCTCGAAAGTCTTATCAACTTGGTTTAGCAAGCATGTGATTAAGTTAAGTGTGGTCCACCTGCCAACAAAATGGCTTCTCTCTATCCTGATATGCTCTGGATATGACATGGCTCTGTTGAACTCAAGACGTCCTGAAATGAAAGCTCTTGCCCTTGTTCTATCCTGAACGGTGGTACTAACCGAAGATAAGAAAACTTGCACACAACTTGAAGGCACCCGTTGAATATGGCCCACTTATTGATTTGTATTCTTCATAAAAGTGCTATGTTAGACTACTGATTAAGCTAAGTGTGGTCCACCTGCCATCAAGATGGCTTCTCTCTCCTGATAGGCATTGGATATGACAACATGGCTCTATTGAACTCAAGATGTTCTGAAATGAAAGTTTCTCCCTTGTTCTATCCTGAATGATTGTACGACCTTCAAACTGTATCTATGATATCTTGTACCAGGTACGGGGAAGGTGATAACAGTGGCTCCAACTTGGTGACAGTATCCCCCTGTGGGATGCTGAGAACTCTTCCCTATGCTGTAACAAGGGTTAAGACCCACAGTTTTGTAATCAGGACTAAGACTGAAATTGAACTTTGATCATATTTGACTTTAGACCCAAACCTGACCCTCAATTCTTGACACAAGAGACAAACTTTGTGCCTACATGATTGGCATGACTTTATTAATAGCTAAAGCATCTTTGAGCTTACAACTTCAGGAAACCAGACTCTGACTTCTGAATATGTCATTTACATATCTGAATGAGACTCTTTAGAGTCTCAATAACTTTGATGCCCAACTGTGTCATCATGGTACTTATTATGACCCAAAAACACATGTAAAAGCCTAAATGAAATAAATTTAAAATTGACTCAAAACCTAAAAGATAAACTCAAACAAAAACTTGAATCTGACTCAAAACCAAACTATCTAACTATTGTTCAATCAAAAGTTGCACAAAATGCCTGATTGATCTTTTTTTTTTTTTCCTTTTTAAAAGTTTTTATATTCTTTTTTTTGAATTATAGCAGTCATGCCACTTATTGAAAATATAACTAGTGTTGCCCGTCGATAAGCAATTCTTGCCCATTGATAAGCAACTCTAGTTTGCCTCTGTTAGAATTAGGGAAGTAAGGCAGAACAAATACTGTCTTTAAAATTTCAGTTAGATAGAACAACTAAATCAAATCCTTAGAACAATAAACCAATATAATACTGAACTGCTGAACTTAGGAAAACAAATCAGAGAAAGAACAACAATTAGATTTGAATTTTAACCAATTTCTGAGTGTGCACAACACTCAGATCTGAACTGACAATAATTAAAATCAACCAAAATCTATTTCTTAGTAAGCAAGATCATAGGATTAAATCTAGACTAGTCAAAGCAAATACTAGTTCTGATATAGACCTAAGTTAAAGAACAGATCCAATCAATGGATCTGATATAGATCTAAACAAAAGAACAGATCTAATCAATAGATCTGATATAGATCTAAACTAAAGATAAACTTCAGATTCAAAGAACATACAGGTCTAAGCTTCGGAATTAAAGAACATGCAGATCTAAACAATGATAAACTTCAGAATTAAAGAACAACATACAGATCTAAACAATTGGATCTGAACAAGTAACTTACCTTGAAGTCTTACCTTTGATCACTGAAGGAGTTCATGCCACACACAAGAGATGAAGTGCCATTGAGAATATGCTCAGAAAAAGTCAAGTATCATAGATCTACCTCAAGGGTTAGATCTCTTTCCAAGAGAATTATAGGACTGTTTAAGACCACGACCAGAACTTCACACAAGTAAACTGAAAACATCCCACAAACCCTCATGCATAAGAAGAGCAGCCAGGAGAAGGGACGGCTGCCTCAAGGATAGCCCAGCCACCTTACTTAGGGTGCTGTGGCCTTCATAAGAGGCTTAGATAGGGGACGGCCACCTGTTGAAGAGGGTTTGCTGTCTAAAGAAAGATGGCTCGCCGGTAGAATTCACAGAGGGCAGCAACATAAGTGTTCTCAACAGTGGAAAACACTTACCCCACTCACATAACAGCAAAAACCAATCAGCAAGAACCTGGAACAAATCAGCCACAAAGGAGGTCTGAAAGTTGCCACAAAAGGAGCTGCTGACTATTGCAAGGAGGCCGAACTGTTGCAAAGGA
>JASDQU010309538.1:89363-108031 GCA_032191745.1 Picea mariana
TATTTCTTGGTTTTCGCTGAAAGGGCATGATCTCTTAGAAGTGAAGACTCATTTCTACTTTTAAGTCTTTCCTTCTTCTTCTAAGCAGTCATGCCATAATCTGTCAAAGTTAGGCTGGACTTCTCTTCCATTTACAGATGCAAGAAAAACTCCCCATGACTCAGGAACTCCATCAAAAGCAGCTTGCACAAGGTCATCATTATCTACAGGAACTCCTATTGCAATAAGCGGATCTTTAGTTTGAGCAATTTTGGAGAAGAAGGTAGCAACTGAATCATCTTTTCCCATTCTCAAAGTACGTAGCTGTTTCTTTAATATTCTTTTTCTGAGTTGGTGCCTTCTTTTCATAGAGGTTTGCCAAAGCATCAAAACATTCTTTGGTATTCCTTAGGTGATCAATGATGGGCATCATGCTGTCCTTAATAGAATCAAAAGCGATTCTCTTAGCCTTGTCTTGTTTCTTCCTGTATGCTGCCCTAGCTATGTTTGTAGTGGGTTCTTCAATAACCCTAGTAATCAACTCTTCTAGTTCATTCTCTTCAAGAATGTTTACTATCCTAGATTTCCAAGCATTGAAGTTGGAGGCCCCTATAACTCTGTCTTCAACTTTCACTGAAGTGGAGGCCATAGTTTAGATGCTGCTGATCTCTGCAAAACAACCCTAACAAAGTGGATCTGTGCAGGCTTAAGTTTATATCCTTGAGCTCTCTTTACACCTTTAGCTCTGATACCATGTTATAATTAGGGAAGTAAGGCAGAACAAATACTGTCTTTAAAATTTCAGTTAGATAGAACAACTAAATCAAATCCTTAGAACAGTAAACCAATATAATACTGAACTGCTGAACTTAGGAAAACAAATCAGAGAAAGAAGAACAATTAGATTTGAATTTTAACCAATTTCTGAGTGTGCACAACACTCAGATCTGAACTGACAATAATTAAAATCAACCAAAATCTATTTCTTAGTAAGCAAGATCATAGGATTAAATCTAGACTAGTCAAAGCAAATACTAGTTCTGATATATACCTAAGCTAAAGAACAGATCTAATCAATAGATCTAAACAAAAGAACAGATCTAATCAATAAATCTGATATAGATCTAAACAAAAGAACAGATCTAATCAATAGATCTGATATAGATCTAAACTAAATATAAACTTCAGATTCAAAGAACATACAGATCTAAGCTTTAGAATTAAAGAACATGCAGATCTAAACAATGTTAAACTTCAGAATTAAAGAACAACATATAGATCTAAACAATTGGATCTGAATAAGTAACTTACCTTGAAGTCTTACCTTTGATCACTGAAGGAGTTCATGCCACACACAAGAGATGAAGTGCCATTGAGAATATGCTCATAAAAAGTCAAGTATCATAGATCTACCTCAAGGGTTAGATCTCTTGCCAATAGAATTATAGAACTGTTTAAGACCACCACCAGAACTTCACACAAGTAAACTGAAAACATCCCACAAACCCTCATGCATAAGAAGAGCAGCTAGGAGAAGGGATGACTGCCTCAAGGATAGCCCAACCACCTTACTTAGGGTGCAGCGGCCTTCATAAGAGGCTCAGATAGGGGACGACCACCTGTTGAAAAGGGTTTGTTGTCTAAAGAAAGATGGCTGGCCGGTAGAATTCACAGAGGGCAGCAACACAAGTGTTCTCAATAGTGGAAGGCACTTACCCCACTCACATAACAACAAAAACCAATCAGCAAGAACCTGGAACAAATCAGCCACAAAAGGAGCTGCTGACTATTGCAAGGAGGCTGAACTATTGCAAAGGAGGCCACAGGCTTACAGGGGAGCAATTTGCCACACTTAGGAGGAAGAAGAAAAATGAGAGTGTAAGAATGAAGGGGAAGGGGTTCTAATTTATACTTTTGGGTGAGGGTTAGATAAAAAAAATAATAATTAAAAAATAATATATTTAATTAATATAAATATTAATTAAATATATTTACAATTTATAATAACTAAATATTTCTTGTATTAACCCCAAACAAAACACAAAACACAAACCAAAAACCAAGGGTGGAAGGTTTAGGAGTGGTTCACACATGTCCATATAATTCTCAAGGTGATCTTTTTAACTTTATCATCACTGCATATGGGATACATCCCTCATGTGGTCATGCTCGCCTTCAAAGAGGGTCATACACCAACAACTACCTGATCAAGGACCAGGTTGCCCTAGAACATATCTAGGGTTTTATTCACCAAGGTACAAGACCAAGGATCAACCCATGCCCCAGACATGGGTACCCTGGAACATGTCCAGGGGCCCTAGACATATCTAGGGACTTTAACTGCTTGGTCCCAGACCAAGAAACCCACTCATCTATTGGGGGCCCTCACAAGGGTCTTCATTGCTTGGTCCTAGACCAAGAACTTTAGTTATCTACTGGGGGCCCTTTCAAGTGTCTTTTGCCATGGCTCTGATTGTTTGGTCCCAGACCAAATCCCCAGGGGTGCACTGGGGGCCCTAGATCTCAGCTAGGGTCTTTGCCATCCTCCCAGAGAATGGCTCTTGCAGCTGCTTTAAATTCAACAGCCTCCACCCAAATTACTAAGATATAAGTGTTCTTTGTTTCTTACAACACCATACGTTAAATGCTTTTAAAATTGTTTTCATAGGCCATTGTTGTATAATGCCTAGAATTTTGTAATAAAATTCAGATATTATTAGATCCCTTTTGTAAATTGTTCAATCTAGATTCTATGGCATAGGCTGTGGTTTTTGAAATATAGTTATAGGAAGTGGTTGTATATCTCAAACAATTTTGTAATACAATTCAGATGTCATTGGGATCCTGACAAGTTGAGGGTAAAGCATTATTACCAGACAATAAGTTTGCATAGCCAATTTATTATCATTCAAGCTTTGAATCAGCTAAGAATGTGGGGCCCTTTTAACGATCTGAACTGCCACTCCATTTTTTGTCTGATGTTTAAAAATAATTTAATTTAATTTAAATATTAAAACCCACCAGTGGCCAGAAATTGCCAATGGGACTATAAAATGTACACAATGAGTAAACAGAGGAAATGCAAAGGCATCTTTGTAAGAACTGAAAAGAGATAGTAGCAGAGTACAAGGAGAATAAGAGTGAAATGGGTGAGGTTCGATGGGAATTGATTAAGACACAAAACCAGCGATGTGGTCAGCCATCAACTCTTCTGACACTAAATACAAGTTGACCAGAAATTGATTATAAATCCAATTATCTAGGTCAAGTTGCTATTAATGAGTGTCCTTAAACAAAACCTGGGAAGCACTAATAGGCATGCTTCTACAAGGTTTGATTTTAATTTTGTTCACATGCCAATGAGTATTTAAAGTTTGAAGCAGTGGCTGGTGCCTTATAAGTGCTACTAATCATTGGGGAATCATTTCAGGAAGATTTACAAGGCTTGTTAGGTACTACAGAGGGCTGCGAATTTCCCAGCTTCCCCTAGCAACATTCCATAATCAAAGGATAGTGTAAATGTTTCGAGTCTTGACAAGCTGGAATTACTCTAAATGGGATTTATGGTTTCCTGTCTTTCCAAACTTCCAAACCTTCCAATCTGCTATGCAACAATCAAAACCTTCCTAGTGGAGGGGAATAGGCACATTCTAAAGACTTGCACAAAGTTATGTCCCATTTTTTTGCAACATTTTAAGATTTCATGAGTAATGAGGTATTTCTATGTTTTCTTCTTTAAGTATTGCTATGCTTTATGTGATCTGTCATCTGTGTCAGATATACCAAGGAGCGACCTAGGTTTGCTGACCACCTAGAGGCAATCAAGTTTATCTGCAAGGACTTTTGGTCAGAGCTATTCAAAAAACAAATTGACAACTTGAAGACTAATCATCGTGTGAGTTTGTCTTTAACTCTAAAGCTGGACATATGTTAGAAGAGTAACTTGTAATATTATTGTTTTGATAATTTCATAAGACAGAAGAATTGAGAGAAATGATTAGGAAAATTTCCCCAAGGATGGGGAAGGTACGTAGAATACTAGGTATCAGAGATCGCAGAAATGTTTCCCTTTTAAATGGGGAAGGTGGGTGGAATATTCTGTGTCACAAAATAAAATGGAGATGATTTTTGATTCTGCACCCCTTTTTTCTTGCATGCAGGGTACATTTGTATTGCAGGATAACCGTTTTCGATGGCTTACTCGTATATCTCTTGATAGCCCGTTGCCAACTGCAAATGGCTCCCCAAAAGAGTCATCTACGACATCAAATGATGCAAAAGCTGCACAAGCTGCAGGCATGCACCTTTACTTTCCTTGTGGAATAATACGTGGAGCATTAACAAATCTGGGAGTTCCTTGTCAAGTTTCTGCTGAGGTGGCGAATCTTCCTGCATGTAAGTTGAGTTGTGTCAGAAGAAAATGCTTTGAAAGCTGAAGCTTACTGCACTTTGTAACTAACCATTTATTTTGCTGATCACTGGGAATATATGTTGGTCTTTCACATGCAGGTTCATTTGTTATACGCATCAAAGGTTGAAATTATCGAATTGATATATACTACAATGAATTCATTCTAATGGGCAGATATAGTTTGGTCTCCTCAAAAAGAACACTGCGAACTTGATGTAGACACCGTTATATTACAAATACATGGATGATAATTGAAGGGATGATGGTTTGGTGAGCAAACTCTACATGTTCTAGCTGATTCAAGGGTTTTTCTGAGGAAACCATTTGATCTATTATGGTATATTGCATTTCACTTGTATGACATTCTATTAGGTTTATTTAAGGGTTTTGATGAGGACACTGAATCTTTATTTACTATTTTTATTGATTACATGTCAGGTTCAATGCTTCCCTATGGAAATTTCTTTTAAATTGAGGGTGGTTATTTTTGAATCCAAAAAGCTTGTATTTATTTTTTTTGTAAATTCTGGAGCTATTTTATTAAAAATACAGTATAGATACAAGCATAAAATCAGAAGTGTTTATCCCAGTGAATTGACAGAGCAACCCGAAAACTGAGGTCTGCCTTGTTTGGGAAACCAGGCTGGAAAAAACATGACCATCTTGCCTGCCCTTTGAAGGGAAACCGGGCTTACAAAAATGGTTATAGTGTTTGTCTGTGTAATAACTATCTTAAAACCAAAGACTAAACATAACTTAGAAAACTGAAAATGAACACAAGCCTGGGAATTACACATGCTTGCTAGGCACAATTGGAGAGCCGTCTGGAGGGATCTCTTCTACAATGGGGCAACCATCGAAGTCGCAGTTGCTGTCGCTGGAGGAGCTAGAGCTGTCCGAGCTTGGTTCCTTGACTGGGAGGCCTGCACTCTTGATAAAGGGAGTCATCAACGAGCTTTGCTTGCCTGGTGGAGTCTCTGCTACTTGCTTGCTGGTTTTCTCCTGAGGAGTCGAGGTGCTGGGTTGGGCCGCAGAAGGAGGAGGACGAGTGCCGGGGGAGGGAGGTGCAGAAGGAGGAGGGAAAGTGATGGGGGAGTGGGGCAAGGGAAGTGAGCTAGGAGGGCTCTGAATGAACACACCCGAGAGGCTGAGGAGGGTGCGAGCGAGTAGGTTTTTCACAACCCAGTAGCTGCGGCGATGTTTGGAGGTGCATCGGGAGGCTGGGAGAGAGCCTGAAATTCCTCCTCCCAATCATCTAATAGCTGCTAAAGAGAGTTAGGAACTGAGCTGTCATAGCCATCCTGGTTGGCCATGACAGGTGGGGGAGGTGCTGTGGATGCACGCCCTCAATGACCACTTCTCCCCAAGGTGGGGGTGGCGTGCTTGTGGGGAGGCATATGTGAGAGTTTGAGCCTGCGGAGCACGGAGAGGGGAGAGAGCCACCACTGCCTGCGGAGCACGGAGAGGGGAGAGAGCCACCACCGCCTTCGGAGAACAAAGTGGCTGCAGACTGTGGAGAAATGCTAGAGGTGGTCGAGGGAGATGGAGTGACGAATGCCACGAGGAGAAAGGCTTAAGTCGAGGACCTTCAATGCTCTCATCCTTTGCATGCGCACGAACTGAGAGCATTGACGAGACGAGCTGGAACAGTTGGCGGAGTAAAGGTCCATCACCTCGGGGGGAGCATTGAATTAATTTGCATGAGGGGAGGGTGAGGTGGAGCGCACCAGGCCATTGTTTCGCGCGCCGGGGGAGTTTGTGGTGCCTGCCAGGTGGATTGGAGTAACGCCCGCATCCGGGGTCCAAAAAGCATGTATTACGTACATGTGTCTTACCTTTTAGGATTGAAAGTTGACCTGCAGCAGTAGACAGTTGTTTCTGTAATGGTTACAGCCACCAAGATCGATCTTGTTAAATTGTTTGCTTTGGTCATGATATTTTTGTATGTACTGTAACTGCTTATTGACATATTTGAAGCTATAGCATTTTATTTGAAGACATAACTATTGAGAGATGATAGATAGCATTTGTGAAGTTGAATAATGTTAGAGCTATTTGTTTGTTTGTAGAACAGTTTTATTCATTGGGTCCTCTTCATCCGTCCAAAAATCTTTTCTTTTACTCTTCATTTTGGGAATGCTTCAATAATCATGCCTTGAGGGGCTTTTCTTTTACTCTTCTCTTTGGAAATGCTTCAAGAAACATGCCTCAAGGGGCTGCATCACAAAGAGCAGACTTCCTCCAGTTTAAGTTCCAGGCTTGAGGAGTATGTGTTCTGCCAAAATCAGCCAGGATTTGCACCCAGTCTCATCCCTTCGAAACTTATGCCATATGGGTGGGGTAAACCATAATAAGAATGGAAACTTGGTGGATAGCTTACTCTCCATTGACCTCTCCAGTGGAGAGACTTTTAAACAACTCAAAAGGCATTCGTATCTATTGAGATACTATATGGCTAACAATGGTGTATTTACTTGATCAAATATTCAGTGATTTGATTCTTTATATAGTATCAAGCAACAATGTTCCTCATCTCAAGGTGATGCTCCATGTCTAGTTCTGGGTCCTACTCGTTCATTATTAAATTTCAGATACATACACACAAAAATGAGAGAGATGATAAGAATAATAAAGACTTCACTATTTTGATGGCTCTTTCATCCTCAGAGGGGTACATGTGTTTTTAAAGGTTGAAATGACTTTTCATTTCAACTTCCTGACTTGACCCTCTCTTTGTTTGTATTGATCTCATTCTTGCCAATCTTTCTTCCTTCCTTGCTTTTGACAAAGAGTTCATGTGGTTCAAACTTCAGCCCTCCTCTTTAGCAGTGTCTATAGTCTTTTCCTCTGTAAAAAGGGCTGAAATTATAGTTTCTAATGACTGAAGGTTACTAGCTTAACTTAAAAACCTCATTGATATATCTAGTGGGTAAACTATTTTACGACACTACTCCTGCATCCTCTTTATCTTCTGCTTCTACTTCTTCCAACTATGACATAATGCATTTAAAGTATAGTTATGACTGAACATGTTTTTACCACTAGTCAACTTGAGCCATGAAAAAACTTTTCTTCCAGGAAATTTTTTCATTTAATGCTTTTGATTCAAACAATTCTTTAAACTCTTCTTTTGAGATTTTTGATAGGTCTAAGTGATGTATTTCTGCATCTAAAATTTAAATGCCTAATGCAGTTATCAACTTAGGTCTATTCTCTAACTTCCCATTTTGCAAGTTTATCCAGCTGTAGGTTTTTGTTCTGTGCATTTTACTATTTCCCACGCTCTTTTGGGTTAAATGTAACTTAGTATTGACCTTCCAGGTGTGGAAGTTATGACCATCTAACTCTTCTAAGGGAGACTAGAGTTTCATTTCTATAAATTGTAACTAAGTGTTGACCTTCCAGGGGTGGAAGTTACGACCATTAAAATTTTCAAGGGAGACTAGAGTTTCTGTTTCCACATGTTCATCTGCATTCACTGTAACTAAGTATTGACCTTCCAGGTGTGGAAGTTATGACCATTAAAATTTTCAATTGAGAGTTTCCATTTCTACAGAGATAGGAAAATACTCCTCTTTGAAATTTCTGTCAGAGATTTATCTGTCTGCTTATCGTAGTCTTAATAAAAAACAATGTCTTCTATTATAAATATGGACACAGTTATGGATTTCTTCAAATATGCAGAGCTTTCAATCTTTTAATAGTTTTTTTCAACAAGTTTGCAAATCAGATTCTAACATGGGCACCAAATCTGCTGCAAAAAATTCTTTACTACTGCAAAATTGTTCTGCTATGACATGTCTGCTACATTTTTCCTTTTGCTTTCTTGCTCACAGAGCTTGAAGTTTTGGATGGGTGTTGTCTTCTTTTATGAACCGATGTTCAGATTTTCTGTGATTTGTCTATCCTTACACTGTACTTCAGGGCTATGCCCTCCCTACACCTTTAATACCTCTCTCCAAGGTCTTTGTGCTCTAGTCACAGGGCTTGGGCAAAGATTGATCTGATACCAAATTAAATTTCAGAGACAAAAATGAGAGAGATGATAAGAATGACAGAAATTATTCTTTTGCAAGCTTATTCATCCTTTTCTTAAGGTGATCCCTGTTCCTAAAAGGATATGATATGTACCTTTAAAAAAGGATGATACCTATTCTCAAGACCTTTCCTAAAACTGAAATCATACCCAGTTAAGAGGGGATTAGTGTTAAAATATTTGATGTGCTCGTTTTACCATAGCCAATATCACAATATTGTCAGCCAACCATAGGCATATAGCCACCCCCGAGCACAATAACCTTTGCTAGATAGAATGATTCCATAAGCAACACTATAACCAACAGATAACCAAGAGAGCACGTTTGTTTCCAAAGATAGCGCACCAGACAAAAAGTCCCAAAACCACAGAACAAGAACAATACTCAACTGCAATAGTTGCAGTTGCACTTACCAAGAATACCACCAAGAATAGTAGCCGAATCACAGGTGCATCATTCACAACCTTGTAATAAAGATATGGATCGTCATAGCTCTTGGAAAATCCAAATATCGTCAATTCACTGTCAATTCATGCAGACCAAGCTCTTGGAGCTTGCTTGAGTCCATACAAGGCCTTCTTTAATTTGCTTGGGTGTACCTCAAAACCTTGAGGTTGCTCTATGTATACTTCTTTCTCAATTACTCCATTGAGAAAAGTGGTCTTTACATCCATCCAATGTAGACTCCAACCCATGGATGCTACAAGAGATATGATGGCTGTAACAGAGGTGTATCTGACAATTGGAGAAAATGTCTCATCATAGTCTTTTCCCTCATGCTGGGAGAATCCTCTAGCCACAAATCTTGCCTTGTATTTATCGATACTCCCATCTACTGCATGCTTTATCTTGTAAACCCATTTTGAAGTGACTACAAACTTTCCTTCAGGTCTAGGCACAATTTCCAATACATTATTTTTCATGATGGATTGATATAGCTTCCTTCCATTCTTTCTTCTTGACTGCTTCTTCAAAGGTGGAAGGTGTTAATATTATGGTAGCTTCGGGAGGTATGAACCTCTATTGTGACCTATGACGAGATTAGAATACTCTGGAAGGAAGCAAAGAAATGAAGAAAACCTTAGACAGGTTGTCGGCTGCAGAAATATATTTAATATGAATTTATTAATACCCAGAAGGAGAAGTCAGCCCCAGTTAAACTGCCCAGACTACTATAAATACAGGGCGTCAGTTCTCATTATTCTCATCTCAGTAGTTGCAGAGTGAACTGGATCTGCGCAGGTGTAGCTGTAACTTGTGCACAAGTTTCTGGGAAGGTGTGCACTAGCCTCTAGGTGAGATTATCTGATCAGCTTGGGTTCTGTTCTTGCTTGGTGCATTAGCCTCTCTTGGCTATTGGATTGCTACCAGGATTCTCTTCTCTGTCAAAGTCAAGGTGTTCGGAGGGTGGCTTCGGCTTGTGGTTGGATGACGAGGGTATCGTCAATGGTAAAACGAGCACAATCTTCTATATTCTAACAGAAGGTTCTCCCTCTGCATCTGCAATCCTGGGAGCTACATGATCTTCATCATGGACCTCATCTAAATGACTCTGCCTCGATCTGCTGAAAGCTGTATTCTCATCGAAGGTAACATCTCTGCTAGTTTCAACCTTCTGTTGATCTGGAACATAGATTCTGTAAGCTTTTGATGGCTCACTATATCCAATGAATATGCCCTTCTTTCCTGAGGGTTCCAACTTCTTTCTTTTATCCTTGGGAACATGAATATAGATAGGACAACCAAAGATCCTCAAGTGTTCAACACTTGGCTTCTTTCCAGAGAAAGCTTCTTCTGGAGTCATGTTTTTCAATATACGATGAGGACTTCTATTTTGAACATATATGACTGTCATAGTTGCTTCTATAGATAGATTCTAGTCATTCATCATTGCCTTAACAAATTCTTCAATGGATTGGTTCTTTCTCACCATTCTGTTGAGGATTAATGTGGGACAATTAGCTCCCTCCTAATCCTGACTGCTTTACAAAAGGCAACGGGCTCCTTGGAGATGTATTCTCCTCCATTATCACATCTTGATTTTCTTGTCTATCAGGTGTTATAATGTTATTAACCCCCTAGCCCTCGGGGCACCATCTCTTAGAGGTCACCTACCCAATTCAACCACTTTCCTCTTTTTCTCCCTGAGTTTCTAGCCCAATTTCCCTTCGGTCGCGCCTGTCCTTACTCAAACCTGCGACCAAAAGGGTTGGTCACCCTTTGTGGACTACCAAGTCGTGACCGGGTCATTTTGTTTGTGTGCTTAGGTCGTGATCGAGCCTAGAAGCTCCCTTTTTTGGACTTGGTTGCGATGGATGAGACCTTACTCTGATTTCTCGGGGTTTAGTCTCGAGAAGGCTTCCATTATGAGCTTGAGGATCTTATCCTATTAACTATATGGCCTTATCTCTAAATCCCTATAAGAACCAAGCCATTTCCATGTGAAAGGGGAGAAAGAACTAGCAAGGTTACTCTGGCGTTTTGGTGGCCAAGCTTGGGCAAGAAGCTTGGAAGAAAGACATCTCCTCATTTTACACTTGTAAGTTGTGATATTGCTTACTTGATTAATATAAGATATGTTGGATGTTTCCCTCTAATTGATTGTTTATGTAAGTTCATGTATTCATTGATAGAGAATTGGTATGATTGTGTGTTATGATATATTATCAAGCTTAGAAGCATCCTTTGTTCGTATCTCTGTTCCTATCTTAGGTATAATAAGAACCTAAGGGAGCTCAACTCATGCAGGGTGTAAAATCCCTACAATAGGTTGGCGACCATACTGGGGAGATCGCCCTTTATGTGATTTTCTTCCTTCTTTATATGCTTTCTTTCTAAGATCTTTATCCATTAAAATGCCCTGATCTATTGCCAGCCTTTGTTGTACTCCTTCCTGAGTCCAATTGAAGAAACCTCTACCTTGGATTTGATAGATCTCATCCTTGATCTAGCTTTTTCCCATTTTTTTGTGTTGGTCGCGACTTCCCAGTGTGCACAGAGCGACTGAAGCTTTTTGGTTGCGATTTTCCTCCCTTGGCGCAATGACCATCCTTGCTCCCAAGTCTACCAGGAGCGACCATAACTTTTGGTTGCACTATTCCTCTTCCTGGGTTGTGACCCGGTCACACTGTCTCCCTCTACAGGGAGCGACCGATCTCTTAAACCCGCTTTTTTGAAGAGTTATCCTTCAAAAAACTCAAAGAGATCCTTTCCCACTGGTCTCCTTCAACACTCCAGACCTGTCTTAGGCATGTCTCATTGATTTTGCTTCAAATTGTTGAAATTTATGAATTTTATCTTCTTTTCTTGTGATTGATGGGTACAACCAGAATCATCTAATCTAATCCCTTCAATTAAATACAAGGCTATCCATAGCTCTTTGAGAAGATTCTTTCGCAAAATTTGTCATTTTATTATACAAGTCTCTCTTTCATTAGTTTGAATGTTTGTCGTTTCCCGAATCATTTGAGAACCTTTCAAACTATTATTTAGACATAAAAATTTTTGTGTGCTTTAAGTTTGCATCCTTGGTTTTTTCTTCCATCTTTTGCATTCATTACAGAACATTGTTAATTGAAAGCAAAGGTTGAAGAAGAGTTTTTTGTTTCAATTTTCATGTAGTTTGAAAAAATAAAAGAAACAAAAAACATTTTAGTTAGAGTGATTTAAAATATCATTGAAACAATTCATGCTTGGTTAAGAATTTCATAAATCAGTCCTTAAGTTTGGTTGAAAAAATCGTCCTTTTGTCTCATTTGCAAGAATACAAATGAATCGATATGCATTAAAGTGTTTTCTTACATAAAAAACAAAAAGAAAGATACTTTTCTCCCTCCCGTAAATATGATTCATTGAAAGGAAAATTATTGAAATTTCATCCCTTTTAATCCATTTGGAGTCTAGTCCTTTCACATCATAAGTTTCACTTCCACACAACCTTTTGAGTAAAGAACATTGTAAAAAACAAACACGCGTTAATAAAATTAACTAGACTTTTTCTTTTMTAAGAACCCCAACAATAGTCTAGGTGTATGGTCTTTGGACTAAGATAAGTGAGTAAACTGTCCAAGACCATGAACACAAACCATAAAACACTATAGAGTGCTTAATCCCAACTTTCGTATAGGCATAGCTAGGAACCCCCTCTCACATAGGGGCTACACATGAGGTTGCGTGCAGCTGGGCAACAAAGATTACCCCTTCAAGGCTTAACAAAACGTAGTGGAACGATAGTATATTGGGGATTCTTCTTGAGAATCGACTATTTCCATTTGGTCTCGGAACTTCGTGAATCTCGAATCTGTTCAGGGTCATTTGAAGCTTTTTTCGGTCCTCTTGTTTTCAGTGCTCTTGAAGAATTTTGGACTTGATATCCTGCCCATACTGTCGAACTTGATTGTCGACTGTACTCGCCCGGAGGCTGAGTGCAAGTTGTTGACTTTAATTGCCACAATCTTTAGGGGCTTTACACAAGGTGACGACGAAGGAGAGTCTTTGCTGTACCTGGATCGAACATTGGTCAATTTCACTCGAGCTCCTTGGAGGTCAACCCATAGATAAACCGTCAGGGAGCTTGCACCAAGGTGTAAGTCTTGCCAACGTAACTAATCCACCCACTTATCCCTGCCTCTTCTAACATGTTCCCACGATGTTGGATTTCATCACCAACTAGTGTGCTCATGGCGAGAAGCTTTGGTTTGTTTGTTTGATTCCTAGGTTTTTTGTGCGTGCTATTTATTTTCTTTAGTTGGCTTTAGGACTCTCAATGTTATATCTCAATCCTGGACGAACAAAACTTGTGTAGGTCTCGGAGGATGCAAGGTTTGCCTTCACTACATTACGAACTCTTGCCTCCCAACTCACTCAAAGACCACCTTCGAGAGGAATTCCATGAGGAAAACTACTCTGAAGCTGGAAGCGTTGTTACCCCTTTGCTTGAATGCCCATAAGGAGACAACTTTCGAGAGGGATTTGTACTTCCTGCAAATCCACCCTTGATTGACCCTTTCGGTCCCCTCCTTCAGGTAAACTCTACCGAAGAACCTGAAATCGGTATTGATTACCCTCGTCTACCACTTGTACCTTGTGAAGACGTTGTGAGCATGGAAACCCAACAAATCCATTTATTCGAAGGTTTCACCACACCACCACGAGTTTATGGTCCATCTTGACCCTATGCAAACACCTGAACAACCCCATGACATCCTCGATCGATTAGATACAACTATAGACTCTGCTTTTAAACTCTTGCAACAAGATCAATCACATGCTTCTTCACGCACCCCTCATCCCCCCATATCTGACATCTCCCATATGTTTCAAACTTCTTTCCCCCATTCCTCCCCCATCTACTCTACACCACAATAGGCTCAATCGAACGTCGCCACAACCCAAACATCAACACTGACATCCGTATCACATGTTCCAACCATTGTACTGCCACCTTCAAGAACACAAACTTCTACACCCCCCATTAGGGGACAACCTTTCTTTACCCCACTGTTCTTAGGAGGCGATCCCAACCTCCTTGGACATCAACCTTCAACGGCAGGATTACCTCCCCAAGGAAGTCAACTAATGGGTTTTGGCCAACAAACATCTATGAACCAACCTTTCACTAGGGGACAACACCTGTACTCAAGGAAAATATCCGACCAACATCTAGCCGAGGGGCAACCCTCGACTTCCTAATCATTTTTAACAGGGGCATATCGTCCTATCGGGAGCCAACCTTTATTTGATTGGGGGAAACCACCCACTGGGGGGCAACCCCCAGCCACAGGGACATATTCGCTCTGGGGGCACCAATCAATTGGGGGGCAACCCCAACTACCGGACAACACCCATCATGGGGCCAAACTATTCCTTCTACCACCAACCTACTTTTTGGCCACTCTTACCCAGGAATAGCAAATATCGTATGGAACCAACCTACACAACTCGCCAATCCTGCAACTGCCACTCAACCAGGAGGACCCCTTGGAGGACCACCCTATGGTGGCAGACCTCTTGGCGGACCACCCCACGGCGAAGGGGGACCACCCTATGGTGGTGGACCCTCCAGACCACCCCATGGGGGACCACTCTATGGAGGCAGACCTCTTGGAGGACCACCTTATGGAGGACCCCTTGGGGGACTACCCTATGATGGAGGACCCCCTGGGGGACCACCCTATGGAGGAAGACCTCTTGGAGGACCGGCCTATGGAGGAGGACCTCCTGGGGGACCACCTTATGGAGGACCCCCTGGAGGACCCCCCGACAGACCCCCTTATGGAGGAGAACCTCTAGAACAACACCCATATGGAGGGGGACCATATGACTCACCTCCACAGGTCAACAATTAACTCCCGTTTTTGGCAACTTTAGATTTGCCTGATCTTTCATGGTTGACTAATGACCCCATACGACATTCCCCGTTTTGGCCCCCCATTCTTGCCAAACTCCTATCCGATATTCCAAAGTTCGACGAAAAACCTAGAGAAGATCCAAACAATCACGTGATGACTTTTCATTTATGGTGTTTTTCAAACTCCTTGATAAACAATTCCATCCGATTACGACTTTTCCAGCGAACCCTTACATGATCAACACCTAAATGGTATATCGAATTGCTGCAGAACTCCTTTGCCGACTTTAATTCCCTTGCCATGGCATGTTTGACACACTTTCAATTACCTATCCGCTATGAGATCGGTACTGAGCTTCTAACCTTGTTACACCAATCAACTTCCACCAATATTTCAAATCACATTCATGAGTGGAGGCGTCGACGTCGATTAATCAAAGGCACAATCCCGGATCAATTATTAGCTGATTGGTTTTCTAAGTCTCTTTTGCCACCTATAGCTCAAGATGTTTCCATGGGAAGCGCTGTCATCGAGGAACAGGTTGTCAGTCGAGCCCAATATTTAGATTTGGTATACTCTCAATCGGGCACATTATACGACCTAATTCCCAACGCTCCTCGACCGTTGAATGATCCCACCAAACCTGCACTTGGACCCCATGCCAATGGTATGATCAATCCTGTTTCTAAAGATACATCTGGTCAGATGACTGGGCAACACAACCAATCGAATAAAGCTACCAATCCTACCTCATCTGTCCATACAAGCACTCCAACGAAGCCCCTTGCCCAAACCTTTGAGGTTAATTCAGTGCAATCAATCGCACCAAAAAACCCGCAGTAATCTAGAGGAAAAAAGAAGGGTAAAAATAATAAGAAAAAGAAAAACTCTTTCAAGCAGTCGGGCCCCAAGACCCAAGAAAACAATGTTGAGGGTAAGCCCAAGCGAAAGGCCAAAGATCCTTGCATGATTTGTAAAGAAGATCATTTCATTGAAGATTGCCCTCGTCTCGTTGAAATCCATCAATATCTTGAATGGGGCCCATCTTCTTCTACGCCTGCAGTTTTAACCAATCCTTTCCCACCCTTGTTATTGGATAAATCCGTAAGTGCGGACACAAACCGATCTCCCTAGATCCACCTGGATCTAGAACAAAGCAAGACAGAACATGACTTTTTCCCTAGATTATAACCATTGAATTAAATAGGAGGCAAGAACAAAGAACATACCTTATTATCGCTTACTTTGGTCTTTGTTGCTCCCGCTTCGCTTCGGTGCTCTCGTGCAGCCAAGACCAAGACAACACAAACCAACCAAAGTGAAGAAAGCACAATCTATTCAACAGTGAATCTATGTATATGATCAAGGAGTTATACAATAAAGTGGAAATAGCTTTATGGGAAAGGGACATATTACTATATCATATTGATGGAAAGTAAAGATTACAACCTGAGCCTTGATGTCGCAAACTTCCTTTCAATGGCCCTTGGCTCCGACACACACACTTGCTCACTTGCATGAAGAAGATCAACTCCTTTGGATGAACTTGCTGGAGTCTCCAAACAGCTGTAGCATCGGTCCTTCACACAATTCTTTCACCAATTCTCCAATGAATCTTGCTTCTTTGCTTAACCTTTTCCATGAGAATTCCCTCAATATATAGGAGATAATGAATTAGTTACTTGGATAAGAATGATCCCAAAATATCAGGGAATCCAGTACTAGGATAACCATTCGAATGCCATCTCATCCTTCTAGAAGCATCGAGAATTCATCTTTTTCCTTGCTTTATGAAGAGTTTGCACCCTAGCAGTTCAACATAGTGCGAATTTCTCGCACCATGGCTTAAGGCAGCCCGCGAGAATCAGGCATTCTCGTAGGCAAATACACTAGCAGCCTGCGAACCTTCTTAAAAAATGGGATTTCTGGAAAGAGAAGAAAGTAACTTTTCTCAGGTAAAAGTTTTTATGAAGAGCCTGAGTACACCATCATTAATACATCATCACGACGACCAAAATCACGGGAAACAGAATGCCCCTCAAAGTATGAGGTTAGAACCAGTGATAGCTGAAAGACTTTGTAAGTTGCCTGTGTGTGTCGGGAATCAGGGGCACACCTAGTCGGAAACCTGCGAACAACCAAGCATCTGTAGAATATCATATATACCAATTCTGAGGTAGGCATTCTCATACTCAAATCATAGACTGATGACAATTGTAGACTTGGGTCATGGCCACCAATCATACACTGTGGATCCATGCTGTCAAATATAGCATAGCCACCGGAATACACTGTGGATCTATGCGAGAAATTTCAAATCAAGACGACATAGCCACGAGACATACACAGTGGATCTATGTGTTGCAAAGTATATATACTCCATCGCAACCTGGATCACAAAGATGACATTCAGGGTCTTCAATCTCGTCACCCAAAGTACGAATCTAACCATGTGATTACATGTGTTGAAGTCGAACATGGTAGAAACCACTTGATTACCGGTCATTGATGAAACCGTTAACAAGTGAGAGAAATCACCATTGATGTCAATGACTCCCAAGGTACCATAGTACAATCCATCGAGTGTGAATAAATGAGTTGAAGTCGAATATCTGATGGAATCTTTCGATCATGGGTCAATGATGTAAACCCACTGTCGAAAGCGAGGAAACCTGCCATTGAGGCATGCAAGCTCCAAGGTACTAAATGATTTCTAAGTCTTGATTTCAGATAATGATCTGAAGTCGACGGAACAAAACTCGTCACATGAGGGCCTTGATGTATCCCCCATCAATGACACGAAGTGAGTAACAGATTTTGAAAGTGAAACAGAGTAGGACTGGACACAGGGAAGGCCGACACGAAGAGAATGAACAACTGCAGAGGGTCGACTCAATATAGGTTTCAGATGGACTTCTCTTGAACATATGAATGACACGACCAATGATTTGGCAGCATTGACTCAAAAGACGACACAGGGAATGACCTTGTAGCAAATCGAATGAGAGACAAATGGATTTCCCAAACCGGTTTCAAATAATGAATAGGGGGTGTCATGTTCAAGATAGACACTTACTGCCAATCAATACAAAGATGAAAACTTATCCCTTTCCCAAATTTTCCCCCACCATTTCTGGTGAGTACCTCTTTATTTTTACGCAAGCTTGAGGAGGATAACATATGCTTGTTGATGTAAGCTCATCCTTCGAACGAGTTCCTCGGAGTATTTTTAACGAACCCTAAGAAGGAGTGGTTCGGTCCCATCATGGGTCTGGCAATGTTTGTTTAACGAGTCCAGAGCTAGAAAACTCGAAGGTTTTTCAAGATTATAGAGTTTGGAAAAACACTTAAAATAGAACTCTCTCAGTTCCTTTTTCGTAAAATAGTCTGGACGAGACCGAAAAAGAGATAAATTATCGCTCACCAGACACTTACTTCAAATACTTTATCGAGAGTGAAAATAACAAGGTTGCTCGGCGATCTTTTCATGTTTAGAGAGTCTGAAAAGAGCTTAAAGAGGACTCCAGGGGGGTTCCTTTTTCGTATAATCTTGTTGAGCCTGAAAAAGTGATAAAAGTATGCTCGATCATGTTCTCAAGTATTTACGAGCGCAAGAACGGACAAAAACGATGTTCGAGGTTTTATGTAAAGTTCTTAGGTATTTACGAGCGTAAGAACGGACAAAAACGATGCTCGAGGTTTTATGTAAAAACCATAAAAAACAATAAAAAACACGCGATAATAAAGAAAAACATATCTGTATCCCGGTATTTGATTATCAAAGTCATCACACCTGCAAGAATTACACTCAACATGACATTAGGGATTAGGGTTTAATTGATAAATAATCATAAAAAACCAAAATGATATAGTAAAAGTAAATAAAAGGAG
>JASDQU010309539.1:413-12189 GCA_032191745.1 Picea mariana
TCCTTACAAAGTATGATGTTATGCTATTGTCATCATTCATATTCATGTCACAGAGCTCATTCTTCAGACTCATAACTTGTCCAATGTTTCTGGCTGAGAAGAGATTTGTTAGGGCATCGTACATCTTCTTCGATGAGTCAAGATGGGATATGTAGGGTATCAAGTGGTATTTTATAAAATTCACTATGATACTCATGGCATTGATGTCAACGTCTTTGAACTTCTCCATAACTGCAACATTTTGCGGTTCCTTCTCTTCTCCTTCTTTAAATTCTGGCTTCACGATCTTTCCTTTCACAATATCCAACACTTTATTCTTAGCAAGGATGAGGTCAATCCTTGTCTTCCACACTCTAAAGTTAGAAGCTCCATCTAACTTGTTCTCAGACTTCATAGAGTTTGTCATGGCTTGCTTGACTTGGTCAAACCCTAGATTTGACCAGAAATCCAAACTTCACGTCTTGGCTTTATAAGAGTACCAGGAGATGCGCTGGGCTAGGGCACACTTATCTATCCAGAGATTAGGTCAATCTTGTCGCTTAAGGTGCCTCGACAAGATGTTTAAGGTTTCTGCAACTGTTTCTGCTGGTAACCCTAGTTGCAGTGCTTTTGGAAGCTGCTCCTGCTAGTAACCATAGTGGCAGTTCCTCAACGAGCTCAATATCTAGCGGCTTAGTTTCCTTCCAATGTTTTAGGCTGACTGAAGGGGTGTGGGCCCATAACCTGTTAGAATATAGAAGATGGTGTGCTTGTTTTACCATTGACGATACCTTCGTCACCCAACCATAGGCCGAAGCCTCCCTCTAAGCACCTTAACCTTGATTGAGAAATTCCTCCGGAAGAAAACCCTAGGCTAGATAGCCAAACAAAGGGAAATGCATCTCTCGCCAAGGATAGCGCAACACAAAAGACTGATTAGATAGTCCCAAACCCTAGCCACGAGATATCCAAGCCAATACTGAAACTAGGGACAATAACCAAAGTATGTAGTGGAACCTTATGTTGTACTTCTTGTTACACTTCATGATTGTTAGAAACATACTTAACCATTTCATGTTTAACATCACTTTCTTTTTTATTTGTTATAGACATAAGTGTTAAACTCTTGCTTGCATTTAACATTCTTTTTAATGGCCCTGTAGTTGCAAAAGACCTATCAGTTTTCATGCGATGAGCACGAATAATGTACTCTTTCCCATATTTCTTGAAGCAATATTTATTTTCCTCCCTGTAGAATATGGATTTTATATCATAAAGGTATGGGATTCCCAAGACAATTCCACATATGTCCAATGGCACTATATCAATATCTACTTCATCAACATACTTAGAAGTGATTGCAAACTTAATTTTACATTGGTTGGTTACTTGAAAATTATTATCAGTGCCACATATCCATCCCAATGGATATGGTCTAGGATGTGGCTTAGTTTCAAGTCCCAAATTATTTACAACCTCTTAACTAATTAGATTGGCTTGTGATCCACTATCTACAAGAGTATCAACTTTAACATTATTTGTTATGACCCTTATGTGGAAACGTTCACTCCTTTTACATTCATCATTTAAAACATCTGAATTAGAAGAGCTAGTGCTTGCATAAGTTATACCTTGGATTCCCCTAGCTACATATTTAGTCTCATCATCGAAGTCTGATCCCAAATCCACTTGAATTGTTGCAGTTGTGGTCTTCTTTCTCTCTTGATTGGCATACTTCTTTGGCTTCAACTTAGGATGTGAGATCCAACAATGATCTTCATCATGGCCTTCCTTCTTACAATACTTGCATGTAGGCTTCTCCTTTTTCATTGTGGCTGTCCTCTTCTCTTTCTCTTTTCTTTTCCCTAAATCCTTTCCTTGTAAGGCATCTATAGAAACACTATCACTAACATTCCTTTTACCTGATTCAATGTGAATGGATTGTACACATACTTCATCAAAGTTAGAAGGATTTAACATAAGAATAGTATGCTTGATATAAGAATGCAGACCACCAATATATTTTAGAAGTGTCTCCTCTATATATAAAGGAATACCCAATATTAATGCTTTCTTAAGAAATGCTTGAGTATGCTCTTGTACAATTTGACCTTTAGCTTGCCTTAAACTTTGCCAATTCATTATTTCCTTTTGCATGTATGCTAATGGATAAAACTGTTTCTTCAATGCAGTAACAAAATCATTCCAGGAAGAGATTGTTTTACCACTTTTCCTGAGATCATCTTTAGTTTTGATTTCCCACCATATGAGAGCTGTGCCTCCCAATTTGAGACTAGCAAGTTGGATCTTTGTTTCATCATCAACAATCCTTTGTATCCTGCAATAGACTTCAAGCTGTCTAACCCAATTATCTATCTTTTTTGCATTTAATTCACCATCATAAGTGGGTAATTTAAATTTTACATCAAGCTTTAATAAAGGCATTTTGAAAGAATGATGAGTTTTTTTAGGTTTCTTATCCTTGGAGGAATGTACACTTGCTTCACTTGTAGATGATGATGATGAAGGGGAAGAAGGTTCTGAAGGTCCACCACCTTCAACTCCTCCTTCTGCTCTTACTGAAGATTCACCTTCTTCAACCTTTGAAATTCTTCTTTGTCCTCTTTCATGGTAAATCTCCTCTACCATGGATTTCATCAATTGAAATGCCTCGAAGAAATCGTCCTCAGATAAGGACCTAGCTTCCTTGGTGAAGACATCTCCTGTTTACGAGGTCTCCTTTGAATCTCTGGATTAAGAGCCTCAAGTTGGCCTTCTCCTCGCTTGAGTTTGGCTCTGGTGAGCATCTAATGCTTGCAATTCCTGTCAAACCTTTAAAACCAAAATCTCTGATACCAAAAACTTGATCTGAAAATGAGAGGTTTTACTAACAAATTTTGCAAGTTAAGTTTATGTATCTTATGCACCAAATCGATAAGAATGCAAAACACATAAACTCATAGTTATTATGTGGAATTAACAATTATTAAGTGCATAAATTAAAGAAGGAAGGACACCAACAAGAGAGAAACAAAGACACTAGAAGTTTGATAACAGAGTTCACCAAGGTGTGGCTACGTCTCTGGGTCCCGCTTCCAGTGGTGACCACTTTATTTCTCTTCTCCAAATGCTTAATTACATCAACAAGATGATTATAATCTGATGCAAAAGCACTATGCATTTGTTGTACATGACCTCCATGATCAGAGTCAAAAGACCTCACCAAAATCCTCTCTCAAATGGGCTCAAAAGGCCTCCTACAACATGAGAACCGAAAAAAATGGTCTCTCTTCTATAAGATTTCTCTTCACATCCCTGCAACAAAATTACTGTATCTTGATGGCACACATGCCTGGTTTATGTAGAAAAAGAATTGGGGTCAAATTCCCAACTTCTCCCAACAATCTGGCCTCTTCCTGGGCTCCAGATTCACTCATTTTGGCAAAAAATCCACAAAAATCAGCAAAAATCCATTTAAATAAGGTAAAAACCCACTTAATTTGGCAAATAATGGTTAAGCCCCAAAATTAGGGTGTGCGCCCCTTTTTGTGGTCGCATGGGTGACATGTGGCCTGATGCTAGACCCTTTAATCCCCCACGCCCATGTGCGCCCTTGGTCACAACCCCTGTCATATGACCTAGCGCCTGACAAGGTGCACCTCCCTTAGCCATGAAAAGGTGCTTAAGGTTTAATATTTAAAAAGTGGGTAATTTTATAAAGTGAAGTGCTTGCTTTTGTGGCTAGGGCATTAGTGATAGGACTTTGTTATATTGATAGGTCATGGGTTAGACTCCCATGGAGTACAACATTTTTCATTCTTCCTTTTAGGCCCCATCCAGGGTGACATGTGACACCCTATGAATGGGCCACGTGTTAGCCCATGGTTGGCCAAAACCATACCATGTGGACAAATCACCCCTTGCCACTTTTCAACATCAGAAATTTCCAAATGTCGAGATTTGAAATGTCATGTGTCGATTGCAGGAGATGCCACTTTTCCTCTGTAGACTGTGTCACATGTCATGCCCAGAATGTGCCACGTCACCCTTTGACCAGTTGAATTTTTCCCTCTTTGACCCAAACTTCAGATTGCGATAACTTTTTCATACATACTCTGTTTTTCGATCCGTTTGCGCCACCAAAAATATTGTGACGAGCACTTCACGATGGTGTAGATTTAATGAGCATTGGAGAAATTTGATTTTTGAGCATTTCAGATCCTCCTGGATCATCTAGGAAGAGACTTTTAGCTATGGAAAATGGCTAGACTTGAATTTGAAATACGATAAAAAATATTAAAAAAATTATGTTAGATTTCTATAAACAAAGAAAATAAAATATTTTTTTAGGTTTTTTGTGTGGTGGTTGAAGAGAGAAACAAATGCCAAATAGAATCCCATAGTCAATGGGGTCAATAAATATCTTAGAGTGATTATTTTCTTATGCAATTAGGGTTGGAAATGAGGCATGTGAGGTCACTAGATCCACCCCAATGTTGTTGGAAAAATGTAGAAATTTTACAAGGGCTCCAAAGGATGCTCCTTCAACTAGCAGTATAAATTTATCCTATAATTAGAATCAACAAGCTTTCAAGTATTCCTAAGATATATCATGCAAATTATTTACCGAAAAACTAAGATAAAACGAGAGAAAAGAGGTGTTACCACACTAGACTCCTTCCAAGTAGTAGATGTGCTCTTCAAATGGATCAAGTCAGTAGCCTTTTCTAGGTAAAAAAATCCACACCACTTCAAGCTGAAGAACCAAAATATTCAGCCACATGAAAGAAAAATCTTAAATGAAAGTCCAAAATAGCCTTAATACTTTATATTCAAAACATGCTCTCTCAAATATTCTAACAACAACCAAAATGATCAAGGAGGAGAGATTTTTATATAGAGTTTTAGGCTCAACAACCCTCTCAATACAATAATCTTTTCCTAAGTTAAAACCCTAGATCTAGCCTAGGAGATCATAAAAAACCATTATCATCTAACTACCTAAGGAACATAAGGTCAATAATACATTAAAAATGTGAAGTGGTTATTCAACATATACAATAGTTTCCATGGAGAGAGGGCGTCTTCATCAAAATCAGGAGTAGGCTAGGTCATAGCTCCAACATCTAGCCTCTAATCAAGGAGTGAGGTATAGCAACCTCCTTCAATAGAGACCACCTCCTTAAAACGATGAAATGACTAGGAATGCAAGACATCCAAGGTGGCACATATGGCTCCAAGAAGGTATATGACTCCTCTCAAAATGATCCAATAGTCCAAAAGTGAAGTTCCAAGGTACAACTAAATCCTTAAAGCATGCTAATTGTCACCTTTGAGGAATGAGGGGTCAAAACAAGCTCAAACTCCAAGCAAAACGACCTCATTAAAAAGGTGGATAGATCCTTAAGAAAGGTGACGTAAGCCTCCAAATATGTGCCAAATCATTCTAATGGGGACAATGTGTCCTCATCTCATAGTCCATCATGCATGAAAAGTAGCCCTCAATAAGGCTAGGCATTCAAGGGAGGGACCCTCCATCATCCGAGTGCATAAAAATATGTACAAGGGGGGAGAATGCTCCACATGAAGGTGTTTTACATGATCTCAAGTGCCAAATATATGCTAAATAACCCAAAAGTGCTAGGAAAATAATCATCTAGTCCAAAGTGGGACATGCATACATAGATCCATGCTTAGGATAAAGGAGAAACATGTTTTTAGGGATAAACCTTTACAATTACATAACATAACTTGTACAAAGGGGTGAAGTGAAACAATCTAGGGGAACTCTATCTTATGTGTCCCAATAGACCCATCTTAAGACCCCTAGACACCTACTTTGACCATAAATAATATCTATAAGTTGGTTATAATGAGCCATAAGGGAATGACTAGCCTTGAAATGGAATCTACAAAGATGAGCCATGATCAACCACAAGGGTCTAGAGAAATCACTTAAGTAAAAAAAAGTACTTTACCTAGTTCACTATGCATGGTCTAGTGAAAATACAAATGTTACATTGTCACAAATTTAAGCTCATAATCATACATCATAAAGGTCCTCATGAAGGAATAAGTGATCATGGAACACCGAGATCAGAAATCATCAAAATGTGTACAATATCAACTTAGATGCCAAGACAAAACTAGAAAAAACATGGTCACTCTGATGCAACCTTAAGGGTAACAATTGGTTCTAACTCGAGGACATGTACTCTATTATTTCTTGAACTAACACCCTTGTAAACTAGAGGCTATTTGGGGAAACAAGAACAAGAAGTGCACCCCTGTCACCTTAGTACACTTTCCTGTACAATTTAGGATATGTCCTAGAAGCCACGGGGGATATCCCAGATAATGAAAGTAAACCTCTTTAAGTGAAACAAAACCATGCAATCATATGATTTACTTTAATGAATCCACATAATATATAACAAGACAATGCATTAGCAATCCAAACAATGATTACAATTGTCTAAATATATTCAACTAGAAACAATTGCATGAATGACGTTTATATCCACTTCAAAGAAAGGTTAGGAGCTAGTGGACATGTGTGCCAAATCTGATATGTAAGATAAAAAAATTAACAAATTCAGATTATAATTTAAGTCTAATACATATTGCTAAATAGATATTCAATAAAATCCCAACAAGTGTTAGAAACAAGTTCTAAAGATACATAAACATTACATAAGAAAGAACTTGTAAAATGTGAGGTGAATCCCCCTAGGTTTTCATAAGTAAGCACTTGGAATTCACCAAATAAAACCACTAAGCAAATGATAAGCAATTATAAGCACATTAGAGATTAGTATCACCTGTAGATATGTAAGATGAGTTTAATAAACGATATAGAAATGAAATAGAGACTAGGAATGAGAAAGAAAACACCTTGAAGTACCAAATCCTAGCCTTAGGGTTTCACCAAATCTGATTTTTAATGCTGCAATTTAATTTCCATATTTGAGAATCACCTTAAATCAACCCAAAGAATGTTGGATAATACCTTAAAGCTCAATCCAATAGGACCGATTTTCCTCCTTAGGATTAGAGATCAACAATTAAGAAAAAACCCTAGGAATGATATGTATAGGAAATGAAATAATCCGTTAACTATACACTAGAAAATAAATGAAATCTAAATACATGTTTTTCTTTGATTTTCACCGTTATATTTCTTATTAAACAACAAAAAATAAAAAAAAGTTTTGATTTTTGTTTTTTTTGGTTGGTTGTTGGATATAAGACTAGTGCCTTTTTTTTAATCCAATTAAGGCTTATGGGGTCAAGAAGTATGCCCCTTTAAAACTTGGTCACTTCTAAGATGGCAGGACATGATCCCACCATCACGTTACCATAATTCAAAAGAGAGGCATTTGAGGACCCTAAGAAGCACTTGTTTATTTGTGAGAAGATCTGGGAAACAAAATAGATCACCCATGAGGATACAAAACTTGTGTAGATAGCTATTACGCTAAGAGACTGCGCACTAGATTGGTACATGAGATTGGCTATAAACAACCCACCAGGAATAACAAGGACGATTGCATATATTAAGAACCTGCTGATAAATGAATTCCAGAAGCCTAGTTCAGAGGATTAGTACATGAATGAGATGATAGAGATCAGAAAGAAACCAAGAGAATATGTTTGGGAGATTGACCAAAGATTCAAATTATTGAAGGGAAAGATGAAGTATGTCATGACAGTTATGCAACATAAACATCTATTTGTGAATTCACTTCTACCACACCTGAAATACCCTTTGAGACAACGAAAGTTTCAAGCTTAGGCAGAGGCTTTGCATGCAGCCTTACATCTGGAAGAGAAATAATACCAGAATATAGATCCAACAATAGAGGAGCTGAAGGAGGATATGAAGAATCTAACATTTCAATTAAACCATAGCAGGGGTAAGGACAAAGAGAAGTTGTTTTGTGTACCACATGTAGAACAAAAGGACACCACAAGAATGAATGCCCAACTTTCGTGCAATACATGGCAACATGAATTCCAAACCCTTTGCCAACATGAGGACTATGGTGTGAGATATATAAGACAAAGGGGCATGATCCATATCATTGTCCAATGATGTAGAAGTACCAGAAAGTGCCTAACCATTCATATTGCAACTTTTGCATGTCAGTGGGCCATGATGACAAATATTGCAAGACAATGGATCTGATGAGGGAAATAACATCAGACACCTATAGGTTGTATGCCTAAATGATAACAGGGAAAGCTGCACCACAATTTAACCAAGTACCAACCCCATATAACACTGCACAACAATAATATAACACTGCGCAATAACAATATAATACTACGCAACAACAATATAACATTGCGCAGCCGCAGTACAATACCACACAACCACAATATAATCCCATGCAGTATAATCAGGTACCTCAATACAACGCACCACGAGGAGGTCGAGATGGATACAGAGGTGGAGGAAAAGGTAGAGGAGGCTTTGGAAGAGGCAGAGGACCGATGGTATGTCATAGCTATCAACAACCAGGACACTATGCACAAGAATGTCCACTTCCACCTGCGACATGTATGTACTGTCGTGCATCATATCATGACACAGAAGACTATCTAAACCTATTAGGGAAGATCTAGGAGAAGAGGAATCAGAACAATCAGAATGCATAATGGATATCTACATAAGCTAGAGAGGATGGAATAAATATCAACATAGTCACGCGTGGAGGAGCTAAAATAGGACCTGACGCAATAAGACAAGATCCAACACAACACCAATGGGTGAAAAAGAATTCCGAACCACAGAAGTAGTTTGATGTGCATAACTAAAATGAGATATTCAAGTAAGCTAGACAAGAATTCTTGAAGCCATATATTGCATCTACATCAACTGCGCAACATACTCAGGACGTACCAATGTACGATATGCCTTCATCGCTGGATCACACTAATGAAGCACAACCTTTCAGACAAGTAAGTAACATAAAGGATTTTATGCAATCCTGTGTTAAACTACTAAATGATCCATCATCTGTTAGAGTGTTACAAAATCTGTTAGAAATATTTCACATAGAGGTAGAGGGGAATCTAGAGCAGAAAACTGTTAATCATTTTCATACAAAGAGGAGGACAAGTAGATAATTCAGACTGAATGCCAACATTGGAGATCTCAACATGGGGGATATTATACTGGATTTAGGCTCTGAAGTAAATGTGTTACCCAAGAAGACATGAAAATGTATGGGAGATCCCACATTAGGATATTCACCTGTTCAGCTGAAGCTAGCAAACCAACATAGAGTCCTACCAATTGGAAGGATGAAAGGAGTAACAATCGACTTGGATGAAGTGCACACTGAGGCAGACTTTGAAGTCATAGAAATATTAGATGATACAACACCTTATCCATTATTTCTTGGATTGGATTGGGAATTTGATAACCAGGTCATAATCAATTTAAAGACAAGAAAGATGTATTCGAGTCAGGAGAATACAGAGTTATTGCACCATTAGACCCTTCAGAAGGAGAAAGGTTTGTAGAACCAACTTGTTTGGATTTGGAAGAGATAAACCAGTTGTACAGAACCACTGCACATGCAGAAGATTATGTTAACCCAACTATAGATGGAGTACTCAGTTGAAGAAGCATCACATCATGTGCATCAGACTCAGATACCGGGTTGGACAATTGGCAGTAGAGATTAGATGGATTGTCCACAAGAAGCTGCACAAGAATAGACCACTCAGTAATATTGGTGGGTATAAAAATCAGAGAACCTCCCAGTTTCCATGGAATCAACGATTTAGAAGAATTTCTAACAAGATACGAAGATGAGGTGTTAGAAAATTAGATGCTATTATCCCTAGACATAGCACTCAAGGAAACACCTGCAAGATGATGGGGTACGCACAAGGAAACAATTAAGGACTGGTATCAATGCAAACGACTACTGTGCATCAGATTCAGTTCATAGCAGAAGAGCAGAATGATGCATACATATGATGGGCAGGGGTCACCAGTGGAACATTTGGAGAAGTGAAGAACACTATGGACGATGACACCACCAGAAGAATGGCCTCATCACTTTGTTTATATACTAGAAGGAATTATAGAAAACTGGTATGTAGACTAGGAAGTACGCAGAGGCACTGTAGAATGGACAACATTGCAGAAGAAGTTTGTGGTAACCTTCTCACTTGAACATGAGAAACCCAACATGGATTTATCACTCAAGTAGAAAAGAGGGGTAATATTCATCCAGGAACCAGAGGTGGAACTAATAACAGAATACCAACAAAAGAATAGACAGTCAATGAAAGAACTACTGTCATTCTATCATGTGCATGAAGAAGCACCAGATGAAGATGACCCACACAATATCCAAATTATAGAAATTGAAGGAGAAAGAGAGGTGGAAGGCCCATCCCTGGAATCAGAAGTGTTTTCTGCGCCGATCAAGGTGAAAAAAGTCAACATTGGGATAATTGAGAATCCCAAAATGGATAGCATTGGAGACTACTAGGATGAGCAAACAGTAGAAAGAATAACGGAGTTATTGCATGAGTACAATGACCTGTTCCCAACAACATTTATATATATGAAAGTCATAGTAGGAGATCTAGGAGAGATGAAGATACCTCTCAAACTTGAGGCTAGATCCGTCAGATAACAACCTTATAGACTAAATCCAATATATAAGCAAAAAGTGAAAGCATAAATTGACATAATGTTGGAAGCTGGTATCATAGAACCAGTAGAAGAATAAGAATGGATAAGCCCTATGGTAGTGTAGGAAAATAAATAAGGAGGGATAAGAATTTGTGTGGATCTGAGGAAACTGAATGATGCTTACCTACATGACCCTTTTCCCACCCCTTTCACAAATGAGGTATTAGATAATGTGGGAGGCCATGAAGCATACTCATTTACAAATGGATTCTCAGGTTATCATGAAATCAAGATAGCTTCAGAAGACAGGTACAAGACTACTTTTTCCACAGAATGTGGCTTCTACCAGTATACAGTCATGCATTTTGGGTGGAAGAATTCACCAACTATATTTTCAAGGGTAGTAATGGTTGCTTTTAAGGAATTCATACATCAGTTTTTGGAATTGTATCTGAATGATTGGACAATCTACATTCTGTTGAAATATCATGTAGAGGTGTTAAGGCTAATGTTGGAAAGATGCAAGTAGCGTCGGATATCATTGAATAGCAAGAAGTGAATTTTTGGGACACCTTTTAGAATACTGTCATGATAAATAGTCTGTAAACAAGGGCTATTGGTGGATCCTACTAATATTGCAGTCATTGTTAATTTACCACCACCAAAATTAGTGCACCAATTAAGAGAAACATTGGGACATACATGCTACTACAGAAAATTTATAAAAGGGTATGTGTAGATCACTGCGCCAATGGAGAAACTATTAAAGAAGGATACTAAATTCCAGTGGAATGAGGATTGTCAACAAGGTTTAGACACCTTGAAAGAGAAGATGGTAACATCACCTATTCTAGTATTCCCAGATTGGGAAAACACATTTTATGTGCATGTGGATGCATCGGTCATAACACTTGGAGCTATTCTGGCGCAACCAGGAGTAGGGGAATTGGACCATCATATAGCATTTTCAAGAAGAAAACTGTTAGAGTCAGAGAAGAATTACAATACTACAGAAAGAGAAGGCTTAGCAATGGTATATGCACTTCAGAAGTTCAGACACTATTTACTTGGAAAACACTTTAAAATGTTTACAGACCATTCAACTCTCAAATACCTAGTCAACAAGCCAGTGTTGGG
>JASDQU010309539.1:20542-33468 GCA_032191745.1 Picea mariana
CCTTAAGATTTCTGGACTCATATCCAATGACATGTCCATTTTGCATGAGGAATCCCCCAAGTCCTTCCTTACATGCGTTTGTACATACCACAAAACTTTCATTTGGGTCAACAATCTTTAACACGGGTGCACTAGTAAGTAATTCCTTCAACAGATTAAAATTCTTTTCACACTTGAGTGTCCATTCAAATTTAGTTCCCTTCTTTTGCAAATAAGTGATGGCATGAACAATCTTAGAGAATCCTACTATGAACCTTCTGTAGTAGCCAACTAATCCTATAAAAGATCTGATGTCTGACACATTTCTGGGTGTTGGCCATCCTCTAATGGATTCGATCTTCTCTGGATCTACTGCTATGCCCTACTCTGAAATAATGTGTCCTAAGTAATGGATCTGATTTTGATAAAAAGAACACTTACTCAACTTGGCATACAACTAATTTTCTCTCAGTACTTGCAATACCAGTCTTAAGTGATGTTCATGCTCCTCTCCAGACTTAGAATAGATAAGTATGTCATCCAGGAATACTATGACAAACTTATCCAAATAATTCTTGAATATGCCATTCATTAAGCACATGAAGACAACTAGTGCATTGGTCAGTCCAAATGGCACCACTACAAATTCATAATGCCCATACTTGGTCCTAAAGGCTGTCTTATGAATGTCTTCTTCCTTGATTCTTACCTGATGGTATCCTACCCTCAGGTCAATCTTTGAGAATATCTTTTCTCCTCTTAGGTGATCAAAGAGGTCATCAATTAGGGGTAGAAGATACTTGTTCTTTATAGTGTACTTGTTCAGCTGTCGGAAGTCAATACACAACCTCATGGTTCCATCCTTCTTTTTGACAAAAAGTACTGGTGCTCCCCAAGGTGAAACACTTGGACATATGTACCCTTTCTTCAAAAATTCCTCCAACTCCATTTGTAATTCTTTTAACTTTGGTGTGCTCATTTTGTAAGGTGTTTTGAACACCGGGGCAGCTCTTGGCACTAAATCAATTGAGAAATCTATCTCCCTTCTTGGTGGCAATCTGGGTATTTCTTGGAATACATCTTCAAATTCCTGTAGTACCGAGAAATCTTCGAGGCTTGGCCCCTTTGTATTATCTGGATCTTCCACAAGAGTTGCATACAATTGACATCCCTTCCTAAAACATATTTTTAGCTGTAAGGATGAAATATCCCTTATAGAGATGGGTCTTGGAATTCCTTTCACAATGCTCTGTTTTCCATATCCATCCAGACATGTAAATGTCTTGTTATGACAATCTAGGACAACATGATGCTTTTCCAACCAATACATTCCAATCAGAATATCATAAGACCCCAATGGTATGATATTTAGATCAATACTAGTATTCATGCCATTAAGACTTATGGAACAACTTCTGACCATATCATGGATTTTTCTTTTGGTCCCAGTGGCTAACTGAACCAAACTTGCTTTTCCAAGTTTACTTTTCTCCAAATGTAATCTATCCACTATCTTAGCATCAATGTAGCAATGAATTTCTCCTTTTTAGCACTAGAAGTCACCTTTAGATTTCATTGAAGGTAAGCCTAGTACCCATTAGTTTATATGTCACAGGTAATTGAGTTTTGAGTGGTCAAATGGAGAAAACTCAATAATAATAGCATTCTAACTCAGAAATTTGGACTAGCATGGACCAGACATTGAGGTCTTGAATCAACTTCAGACAGTAAGTTGGAGTAAGGGTGAGTAGGAGGAATATTTAGTGAGAAAGGTGTAGAGGTCTACTATGAACATCAGATTTGCCAGCAAGCTAAGGAGGAAAAACTTAAACACAAGGTCCTCTTGGATTCAAATTTCAAGGAAGCTGAAAGAGATCATAATAGTACTATAGTCAAACATTTATCATAATATAGTTACAACAATCCATGTGAATCAATCAAACATCAACTCTCTCAGTTTCAGAGGAAAATATGATGGAGTAAGAAAGTTGACTTAGATTAATCAAAATGTCTCAAAAACAAATACATAACCAGAGAACCAGTTGTTCTCAATCCAAATATTACAATAGCATGGATCCTAGCTCAACCATTCGACCTTAAAAAAAAATCAAAACTGCCTATATATACTAAAATGTTGCAACCACCAGGAATGTGATCAGATCACTACCTTCAAAGCCTTCAGTCGACGCCCACTTTGTCAGGTTGTGCATAACTCATGATGTCAGACGTGATCCAAGCATAGTTATGTTATTTACAAGAAAAAATTCCCATAAGGAAGCTTCAAATCGTAAGTGCGCCTTCATGGCTGCTCTCTGCAATGTTTTCCATTTATGGGATGAGGCGAGGTCTCAACTACTGCCCACAATATTCAATAATTGTCTTCATTGGGATTAGGACTGGGCCTGACACCCATAATTGTTCTCAGACAATGCCAATGACTTCTGCGAGTCCATCCTGATGCCTCGAGGCCATGAATGGTCTTTGTCTGTGACCAATGCGAGCTTTGCAGGTGGAAATCTGATAGTGTATGGGCACGGGTATTGTGGAGTGAGGTGCTTGGAAAAAAATTGCATGGCCCAATGAGTGAGTGACGACCATGTGGAAGGAAGCGATTGGGGGGAGTGGAGGTTGGGATGAGGTTGCGATAGCAAGGGAAAGGCAGAGGTGGCAGAGGAACGAGGGAGGTGTGATAGGCGAGGAGGAGGTGACGTGTAAGGGAGATTGGAATGTGAGTGGGATAGGTGTCGGGAGGTGAGAGGAGGTATCGGGAAGGGAGATGCGATAGGTGGAGAGAGGTTTCTTGAGCTACTTAGGCCTCTAATCTTTTCAGTTTCCCTATGGAAATCATGGGCATAATGCCACATGATTTACACCATAATGCAATTGAAGGTAAACCTCAATTTTTGTCTGATTTTTAAGAAACAGTTTGCAGACCCTTGTGTTAACATATAGGCTCCATGGGGGAGAGAGACCTCCTTGTGAGGCTCTAAGAACTCCTTTTGCAGTTTTAGTGCCTTAGTATTGGGCTATGGAGTCACTTATAAAAACCAAAAACAAAAGAAAAATGATATTTACAGTGACATGGGAAGCTACTCATGGCTTAAGTAAAAAACTTCTTCAGAAAATGCCCATTTATAAGGCTACCAAAAACTTCAATATCCTCCAAATCCTGCAACTTATAAGTGTTATTTGGAAAAACCTCATAAATTTTGAAGGGGCCGATCCATAAGGCCTCAAATTTATTGTGCTTGCCTTTATCTTGTTTAGGTGCATCCCACTTGAGTACTAGATCTCCCAGTTGGAAATCCTTTTTGTTTACCTTCTTGTCAAAGGCCTGCTTGATCTTCTGTTGATGGTCATGTGCTTTGTCCAATAGTTTCTCCCTAGTCTGCTGCACTTCTACCAGCTGTTGTATTCTTCTAATCATATCATTTGGTTCTCCCTGGTAGTCTTGGAAGAATTTTTCCACAGGCAAGGCGAGCTGAGAAGGAAAGATGGCCTCAACTCCATATACATGATGGAAAGAAGAGACACCAAGATATCTCTTTTTTGTCACTCGGTCAACCCGTAGAGAAAATTTAGGCTTTGAACCCCATGCTTTCTTATTGTCCTCTAACAATCTTTTGATGATCTTAATAAGGCTCTTGTTAGAGGACTCTTCCAGTCCATTCCCTTGGGGGTAGTAAGGAGTAGAGTGAATCAATGTGATTCCAAAATGTTCACAAAACTTAATCAGTGGTTCAAACTTAAAATTTGAAGCATTATTAGAGACAATTCTATTTGGACAACCAAATCTTGCCACAATATCCTCAAGAAAACCAATGATTACTTTGTGGGAAGCATTTCTTGTGGGGATAGCTTCTATCCACTTAGTAAAGTAGTCTGTGGCAGTCAAGATCCACCTATGCTGACCACTTGAAGCAGGATGAATTTCCCCAATAAAATCTAGGCCCCACTGCTGAAAGGGTCCTGAAGCTACCACATGATTTAATGGAAAAGACTTGAGCTGTTGCTTTCCAAAGAATTTTTGACACTTTACACAAGACCTGATATTTACACAGACATCAGTGAAGAGACTAGGCCAAAAATACCCATCCCTGAGAATATTGTAGGTTGTGGTTCTCCAAAAGTGATGCCCCCCACACAAACTGTCATGAAAATCATACATAATCCTTTGGGCATCCTATGGGTATAGAAATCTCAAAAGCACTCCTAAAGGGTCTTTCCAATATAAAACTTGATAAATCAAACAATATTTAATTTATTTGAGCTTCAAATTTCTTACGTTTCTCTTTCCCATGCCATCAGGAGGCTGTAACTTCTATAGGAAAAATATAATGTCTTTGTACCAAGTGCATCCTGCCAACGGGGGTGTGACTTTAGGATCTTCATCAGAGAACTTAGCTTGCTGATCCTCTGAACAACTGTTGATCAAATTGAACCCCAAGGATTTATAATTAGATTCAACCAACAACCTAGCTAAACCTTGACCTTTAATCAATTTGGTAGGCTTTATTTCAAGATCAAATTCAAGGATTTTGGAAATCCACTTGCTCCTTCTTCCATCTATGTCCGGCTGAATGAGGATCTCCTTCACAGAAGATGAAGGGACATATGTAATGAATTTTGAATGTAGCACATAAACTCTGAAAGCTTTGAGAGATTTAACCAAAGCATAGGCCTGTTTTTCCATGATGTCATACTTTATTTCAACATCTCATAGTGCCCTACTAAAAAAGGAAATGGGCTGCTCTAACCCCTCAACATTTTTCTGCAATAAAACAACTGCTACTGTGTTAAATGAAGCAAAAGAAAAAATCAGAAACTCCTTAGAGTAGTCAGGAATGATGAGCACATGTGCTTCAGTCAAGGCCTTATTTATTTTGTCAAAAGATTTACGAGATTCAATGGTCCATTTGATTTCATTTCCTTTCCTCAACATGGCTGTGATAAAATTTACGAACTTAGAAAAATTTGAAACAACCCTTCTCAGAAAATTAATTTTCCCCCAAAAATACTGAAGTTCTTTCTTGGATCTATGGAGCGACAAAGCTTGGATAGCTTCTACCCTGCTTGGATCAATCTTTACCCCCTCAACTGACACGATGTGCCCCAACAATTTCCCCTCTTTCATGGAAAATAATGACTTCTTGGGATTTAAAGAGAGACCAAATTTTCTGCATTTCAAGAAGACTCTTTTTAGATGATCATAATGTTCTTTATTATATTGTGAGAACACTATTATGTCATCCAAATAAATTACCAAAAACTTGTCCTTTTCTCCAATAAAATCTATGTCCATGGCTCACTGAAAGGTTGCTCCTGTGTTCATCAATCCAAAGGGCATATTAGCGTACATGAATGTACCCCAAGGAGTGGTGAAGGCTGTCTTTTCTCTGTCTTCAGGTAAGACAGAGACTTGATTGTAGCCAGAAAATCCATCAATCATAGATATCCTGGATTCCCTTGTCACCCTTTGTAATATGTGTTCTATCTTGGGCAAGGGGTAGTTATATTTTTTAGAGCTTTTGTTCAGATTTCAGAAATTCACACAAAGTCTGATTTCTCCATTCTTCTTTCTTACTGGGAACAAGTTGGCCACCCATTCAGAGTACCCCAAAGGAATGATAATATGGGCATCCAAAATATTTTTAACCTCCTTCTCCATAATGGGCAACAGCATAGGATTTATTTGTCTCAACTTCTGCATAAATGGCTTGGACTCTTCCTTCAATGGGATATTGTGCTCAATGATACTTGTGTCATATGTCTTGAGATCTTCATATTTCCAGGCAAACACATCAACAAACTCCTTTAACAACTCAGCATATTCAACCCTTTTCTCTCTTGACAAGATGCTTGACAAATTGACAAATTTGGGATCCTTCTCTATACCTATATTGTACTCAGATACTTCAACATCATCAACTAAACCTCTAAACTTTACTGCCACATCATTTCCATCAAACAATCTTTCCAAAGGAACTAGTCCCGTCAGAATGTGGTTGCTAGGCAACTGAACAATATGGTGATTAGCAATTTTATTTAAAAATACATCAACATGAGGGCTACTTTCAGAATCATGATCCTGATCAATATGTAATGCAAAGAACTCATCAATAAACTCAAGAATTTTTTTTATTTCATTATCATCCTCAAACACCTTCCAACGCTTGATATTGTCAGGTACGAAGGGTCTATATTTCACCCCTATATCATACTTGAGTTTAGGTGGCAGTGGGACTCTGAAATGGCTTGCTGAAACAACCAAAGAATCAATTATGGTATTCTCCTCTCTTGGAATAAATGAAATGTTGAAAGCTCAGAAGAAACTGTCAACTAGGTCCCATAATTCATTTATGCAAGTCTTCAGCCTAGGGTGCTTGGCTTGATAAATATTTTTGATTTGATGAACAATTAGTTTTGCATCCCCGAATATTGATATCTCTTCAATCCCCATGTCTTTTGTAGCCCTTAAACCCAAAACAAGAGCTTCATACTCTGCCACATTATTTGTAGCTTCAAATTCTAGCTTGTAGGAAAAAGGTATAGTCTCTTGACAAGGTGAAACAAAGACCACTCCAACACCAACGCCTTCCTTAGAAGAGGCTCCATCAAAGAACATCTTCCAAATAGAGGTAGTTGGAGGAGGGATTTCACAAAGAGTAATGGATTGTTTTCTGATTTCAAGAGGAGGTTCAGGAGTATTAGTGAGTTGCAATAGGCTAGATTCCAAATCAGTGTCAATCGAAAAAATATGATGGTTGGTGGGGTCTGTTTCATCACTAATGATGTAGGCCAACTAAGCTTCCCTGTAAAGTCTTCTATGCTCACTGCCAAACATAGGAATGGTGGCATATGTGAGGTCCATCTGCAAATTTCCCTGAAGTTTTTTTATCCAAGATCTTGACAATAACATACCAAACTTGGGGGGAACATCAACCATTACAATGTCCATGACCACGCTTTTCATGGGAAACTGAAACAAGGTCACAACCAGATCTTTGATGACCCTGAGACACTTTACTTTCCTAGAGTCAAAATAATATAAGTCATGGTAGGATTTTGTGATTTCTAATCCAAGTTCAACCATGACTGCTTTGGGCATGAGATTGTGATATTCCCCTGAGTCCATCAAATAATTATGCAACACCTTATCATGTATGTTTAGTGATGTATAGAAGGGAGGGGATGAATCATCTCTATATTCTATCAAAGGACCTAATATGATTGTTGGCTTTTCATCTTGAAGATTAACTGAGTTAGTGGTATTTGAGTAGGAATCAAACAACAACATTTTGGAAAGATATTTTTTCACTTCTTCAATTTTTATGAGTTCCGAAAATGGCACAGGGATTTTGATTTTTTGGATCTCATTTTCGTAACTGAAGGAAGGTGGAGATTTCAGAATCTCCTTGACTTATGGGATAGGATCCTCAACCAAAACTGGGGGGCTTTGAGCAAATTTCTCTTTGCTGCCAACTGTCACAACCTTGGCAGATTTTTCTGTTTTTGTGGGCTGATCAGAAGCATTAGTATTTCCCCCTTTCTTTTTATATCTTAGATCATATCTACTAGGATTCTCTTTTGCCTTCTCTCCCTTAATTAATTTATTTGATTATCCATTAAGGAATTCCCATATGTAGATTGGGTTAAGTGAGTGGATGCAGGGGTGTCACCCAAGAAATGGATCTCAGGATCTTCTTCTTCATCTTCTCCTTCCTCGTCAACCAAAAGGTTGTTTTGTAAGGGAGTTTGGATCTTTTGGTCATCCCTTTCTTTGTTTCTGGGATCTCTTGTAAGAGTTCGAGGAACATTATTAGGTCTCCTGAAACCACCTCTGTTATCAACATTTTTTGTATTTCTATAGGTCTGTTTTCCCTCAAACTTTAACTTTTCCATCTCAGTACAAAGAGATTTTAATAATTTGGTAAGTTCATCAACTTGGGGGTGGACAACAGAGGAATCACAGGTTGAGGCTTCAATTCTACTCTTTCTCCTGTCCTTATCATATTTCCCTCTAAGTTGATCAGATGCCACTATGTTAGATTCTACCTCCATGTCTGCATCTTACATATGAGCTAAGGAGGCAGATATCCTTTCTCTTAGTAAAAGGGAAAAATCAAGGTCAAAAGCACTGACATAGGTGATTTTGGCAGAGGTCTCTGTAGGCTTTATCTCAGGAGGGATTTTATTGTACATTTTGTTGAATCTTTGAGAGAAATCAGAGACATACTCTCCTTCTTTCCTCTTTAGGGATCCAAATTCTGTGATATAATACAAAGAGTCCTTTTTGTCCCCCCACTGCCTCAGAAACACATCATCTAAAGCCTCAATCTCAGCGATAGATCGATGGGGAAAATCCCTAAACCACTTTCTAGCCTCACCATCAAGGCTATGAACAAAAGTCCTCATCCATACATCTTCATTCCCAATGGTAAGGTTGTCTGTATTACTATAAAAGGCTTCAATATGTTCTTCTGCAGTTTTGTCTCCCTCACCTATGAACTTGGGCAACTGCTTAAGGTAGCCATCCACTGGAAAATCATCAGAGGTTGCGGTAGGACAAGAGGGGCATACCTAGAAGCTACTATAGCTTCCATTCTAGTTCTAGGGGGATTAGCTCCTACCATTTGTATGTGAACTGGAGGAGAACCCAGAGGGGATAGAGTTGAACTATGTGAAACTGGGACAATGTTCCTGGGAGGTGAAGACAAGGGGCTTGAGGGAACAAAAGTCCCCCCTTTCGCAACTGCAACAAATCTAATATGAGGAGGAGTAGGAAAGTATTCTAAGGTCAAAGATCTCTCCTTCCACTTCACAACTTCGGGGGAGAAAGGGGTGTCAAAGATCTCTCCTTCCAAACCAAGAATAGGAGGGGATAAATCAGTAGGAAAACTCCCAAAAATTAAATTTATTGAAACTCTAACAGTTTGTATAACAGAAGAATCAGAAACAGTTACTGGAGTTTGTAGAGAGGGATTATGCAAATTATCAGAAAAACTTGGTACAACAGTAGAGGTACCTTTTTGAGTGATCTTTCCCTTTCTGATAATTTCCTTTGGGCCAACTTCAGACGTTGCTAGAGGAAGCAATGAAGTGGACCTCGTTATATGTCTGCCTTTAGGAGCCAGAAATGAAATAGTGGAGTCTCCATGTGCAAGTTGCAATATTCAATGGTATTGATATCTGATGCACCTTCAAAATCAAATTTTCTTTGTCGTTCTATCCCAGGGAAATGTATTCAATTCGTTCCCTGAAAAGGACGCCAGAAATGTTAGCATTAGAAGTCACCTTCAGATTGCATTGAAGGTACATCCAGTACCAATCAGTTTATATTTCACAAGTAATTGAGTTTTGAGTGGTCAAATGGAGAAAAATCAATAATAATAGCATTCTAACTTAGAAATTTGGACTAGCATGCACCAGCCATTGAGGTCTTGAATCAATTTCAGTCAGTAAGTTGGAGTAAGGGTGAGTAGGAGGAATATTTAGTGAGAAAGGTGTAGAGGCATGCTATGAACATCAGATTTTCTAGCAGCCTAAGGAGGAAAAACTTAAACACAAGGTCCTCTTGGATTCAAATTTCAGGGAAGTTGAAAGAGATCATAACAATACTATAATCAAACATTTATCACAATATGGTTACAACAATCCATGTGAATCAATCAAACATGAAATTTCTCAGTATCAGAGGCAAATAAGATGGAGTAAGCAAGCTGACTTAGATTAATCAAAATGTCTCAAAAACAAATACATAACAAGAGAACCAGTTGTTCTCAATCAAAATATTACAATGGCAGGGATCCTAGCTCAACCATTCGACCTTAACAAAATATCAAAACTGCCTATATATACTAAAATGATGCAACCAACAGGAATGTGATCAGATCACTGCCTTCAAAGCCTTCACTCGACGCCCACTTTGTCAGGTTGTGCTTAATATGCCTTCAAATACTTCTTCCATTTCCTCAATACACATCCTGAGATGATGTGCTTAAGCCCCTTAATTCTGCAAAATGTGTAAGTGACCATTTTGTTAGAATTACGCATATGATAAACAAAATTGCCAAACCATGCTACATGTCTCTCTTTTTTTTTTTCATGGATATCATATCCCCATTCTCCGAAAATAACAGTGTCATGTTATCCTTGGCCGACAAAGAATCTCATCATGTGCAGGTGCTTCCTTCAAACCAACTTCCCAGGTGACCATGGCTAAATCATTCCTTAGCACTTTTTTATCTCAAAGACAACCAATTCGACCCTTAACCCTCCTTCCTTCAGCTCTCAATCTGCATACGACCACAACCATGACCCTGCACTTAGCTGAAAAAGCGCTTGCCCAGAGCTTCGGGACTTCAAAACTTTTAGCCAGGACCAGATCAACGGTCCTTGTCCTCTTTCATGGTCAACGATCGAGATCCACTTCGGGGCTTCACGCTTCGGGAGTCTTGACTTTCCTTGCTTGCCTCCTCCCGGAACGCTTTTACCCGGAGTTCATGATCTGCCAACGGGTGTCCTCCCATAGATCAACGACTGTGAATCGTTTCAGCTCTTCGGGCTTTAGAAGTTTCAAAATTTCCTCTTGCACTTTCTCTCGGAGTGCCTAGTCTCCAGACTGCATGATCTGTCGCCATGTGGTGAAATACTGGAAGCGGACATGTGGCCCAATCAGGTGGGTGACATGTGTCACGTTCTAACTGACTCTTCAATACTCCAAATGCTCAAAACTTACTGACACGTGGCACACATTCCATGTGTCCATGTCATCCGAGGTGACATCTGCAAGCCACGTCACTTCGGAAATTCCGGTGTCCACATCACCTCTTAGTGACATCATCGTGCCCCATCACTTCGGCTTTTCGGGCTTTGGGACTTTGGTTTCCATACTAGCACACTTTCAATTCTCCCGAAATATGAATTTATGAATGGGCCAATCTGTCGCCATGTGTCCTCCTGGATCAGATGACTAAGATTCACTTACGGTATTCACTCGGAGTCCACAAATCTGCACCGCTTGTCCTCCTTAATCTGATGGTTGAGGCTTACTTTGGGTCTTCGAACTTCAAAAATCTCAATTTTCAAAACTTATCTGGCCCCATTGGATTTTATTTGAAGCCATGGATCTGGTGACATGTGGCTCTCGACAGATCAATGGCTGAGATCCTTTCAGGTCTTCGGATTTCAGAAATCTCAAATTTCAAAACCACCTCGAAGCACACGAGATTCTGCCGCATGTCCTTTTGAATCGGACGATTGAGGCTTACTTCGAGTCTTCACCCGAACTACACATATTTACGCCACGTCTCTTCTGGATCAGATGACCTAGACTCACCTCAAATGATCTGACGCTTGAGATTTACACCGGACGATCCGACGCTTGAGATCTATTTTGGATGATCGAACGATCGTGATTTACTTCGCCTATCTGGCTCTCTGGGCTTCGGGAGTTTCAAATATCAACTAAAAACCTCTCGAAAAGATTTCTCCATAGTTATTGATTTACTGACATGTACCCCTTGGTGATCAACGATCAATATCTACTTCGGCTATACGAAGCTTCGATGTTCAAGCACTAACATGTCACATCACTACATGCCTTTCAATTTGCGGGGGCACGCATCGATGGTTTGGAGTAATCCTCTTTTCGCCTCGCAATTCTATTGATGTTGACACATAACCCCTTGGGGAAACCGTGGTTTGGATTGTGGGACCGCCTTGGGAAATTATCTCCCATGCAACTTGGTTCCCCATAGGGCCTCCTATCCATTGATCTCCCTCTCCCATGGGATCTGACGATTGTGACCTTAACCCTTGCTTCCTTTTCATCGGACGACCCCTGTTCACCTATCCTCTGATCCAAGGATCCTAGATCTCTCCTGATCCTACAGTGGCAATCACTCCCGAATTCGAAGGGGATGGTCACGATCCTTCGAACCCCTTACACGGGTCTCTGACGTTCTACCCCCTACATAGATTCTGCAACGCCATTCCTCTTGATATTTTCAACTCCACGGTCAGAGTTTGATCTCAACCTCAAGACTCTGGCCAATAGAGCCAACCCAATGTTTCAACCAGAAGCTCTGATACCAAACTGTAACATACCCAACAACTGACAGGCTGGGGTACGCTACCTTCAAGCTCACCCTTGGACTTCTTTTTCATATGATACATTTTTAAAAATTAAGGATGCATAAAATAAAAGACTTTAACAACATACACAATAGTAGTCAGCAAGCATGCATAGTCTAAAGATTCAATTAAATGATAATTAAATATATAGTGGAAATACATTCATATGCATGCAATTGATACCATAACAGAGAGCACTTATCTTTATGAAAGATGACACCAACTGGCTACAGACCAAGGATGTTCCACCCAACCATATATACTACTATTCCAAAACTCAACAACAACGTCACCCCCGAGCCAGGGCTATGAATCCACAAGGACAGTTCTAAAGTGTTACTTGGCTTCCCAAACCAGTTAGCACCCAATCTCTCACAAGCTTCCCATCTCTCACAACAATCCAAGTACCCAACTCTCTCTACTTAGCTTGCACCACTGGAGAGAACAAACCTCCACCCTTCTCTGCCACGTAGTCCCTTAGGAAATCCTTCTCCTTATTCGGGCTCCAGCGCAACTGGTCCAGAATATCAATGCTGGAACTCTCAGGACTCACAGCTGTGAGTAACGCTGGACACAGGCCAACACATCTGAGACGTGCAGGCCTCAATCACGACTGGATCACACCAACGACCACTACAACCAACTATCTTGTGGCTAATTCTTCGGCAGTTTGGTTCCCTTTCCCAATCCAAGACGCAAAGGAGGAGGATGGATCAATGAATGGGTAAATGGGTGCATGAAAGTGCATGAGGGAGAATGAATTATCATACAGGGAATCAATGAACAAGCCATCAGTCCAACCCCCCCATCAG
>JASDQU010309539.1:33518-49880 GCA_032191745.1 Picea mariana
AGACGATGCTCAATATTTTGACATAGATATTTCATTGCCCTTGTCCCCAACAAAAGACACCACCCTAATCCGAAACTCAGGCTCAAGCTTAGACGAGGATCTTAGCGAAGATGAATTTGAGTTCGACTTCTCTATTTGTAGCGCCAATTCCCCAAACCCAAAGCACTCCCTTTCTCCTGCAGATAACTTGTTTTACCAAGGCCAGCTGCTTCCCCTCCAACTAATTCCTACACCTCTTGAATATGACATTGATATCAAGGATATTCATGCCTCTCTGGACTCTTCTAGTAACGTCCCTGGAGGAGTCAAAACCCACTTCCCCAAGTTGCTCAAAACTGCTACCAAGTTGAAGATATCTTTGTTTGGATTTAGAAAGCCAGCTAAAGTTGGTATCGATTTGCAGTCTCCTGGTGCTGAATGTGGTACTGATATTGGTATGGACTCTACTGTGCCCAAGCAGAATAAATTGCTTACTCTTAAATTAAAGGTTGTGGAAGTACCGCTGGTGTCTTTTTTCACGAGAGATAATTGTAAGGGTGCCAAGAGAGATGGCAGGAATGGGTTTCAGAAGAAATCAGAGAATTCTGATGATGGAGAAGGACAGTGTAAAAATACGGATAGGGATAAGAAGAGAGCCAAGGAGATAGTTCAAAAGTATGTGAAGAAGATCAAGCCTCTGTATGTTAATATTTCACAGAGGTGTAATGAGAAAATTAGGTTCGGAGATCTGGAGAAACCCGGAGAAAGAAATGGAGTGAAAAATGGTAGATGTCCGGGTTCAGAGACAAGTGAGAAGCAGATGTCCTTCTCATATTTCCCTGGTAACTTGAAGATGCTTTACAAGCATTTGGGTAAGGGGAAACAGCAGCCCTCTGACATACAGCAGAAGCTTTCTAATTTCTACAGTAGTGAAAGCACATTGATGGAGGTACAGAGTGCCATTCAAGGAGCCATTACCCACTGCAAGGAATCCATTTACATTGATGGTACGTACTATGGTAGCAGCCATACTGCTCTTCCTCTTATTGTTTTGCAATGATGCTTGCTGAGGCTGATAGGGATTCCTCTTATTGTTATGTCTGCTATCTTAATGTGCATTCCTTGTGTTGTCAGTGTTCACAGTGATTCCTGTAGATCCTGATAGGCATCACTGCCTATCACTCTTATAGTTTTCAACACTCTCCCTCCAGACCCTTTAGCGTTCCTTTATCACTTCCCTTTCCCAATCAAAATCGATTTCGATTTTGTGCTGACTAAGCTAAATCTCAGGACTTGAAGCTTATTAGGCACCCAAGTTCTCACCAGCATTACCCGTTCTCATGGACATTATTCATATTATTTTAATGGCAGTGCCTACTAATCCTCATAGGCATTCATCGTATTGTTTTTGAAACGGTCCCTTCTGATCCTGATAAGCCTTCATCTTATTGTTTATGCAAGGGTGATTGCTGATACTGATAGGCATTCATCTTAGACATTGTAAGCATATATTTTATTCTAATTATTTATGGTGTACTGCCTGTTGGCGAGATAACAGTCAGCCAAGTAGTTAGTGGTGCCCAGGGAATGTGAGAATATGATTATACATTGTGCAAAGACACTGTTGATATGAAATAGAGAAGTGTAGGCAGTGTCTTGTGTGTATTAAGGGATATTCGTAATATGGGAACATATATATTTAACAGGCACTTTTGTTATTGCTTAGACTTCCCAAACCATGGTAAGACTGTGGGTCTCAAAACTAGAGAATATAGATGTCAAATAAACATAAAATGTTTCTCCAACTCAAAATGAAAGAAAATGCATAGATTAAGTTTTAGTTAAATATTGTTTCTGCCTTTGTTCAAAGACTGCCACCCTGATTCAAACCAGGCCTTCTCTACTTTAACCAATTATCAGCATTGTTTCAAGACCTGCAATTATTTCTGTGAGACGTCTCAAATATGAACTCCCTAAATTATACTCCATTAGCATTGAACTAAAATCTTTTCAATGTCTCTGATTGCAGATGCTCCAAACTGTCCAAATTTTGGATGGTCGGTTGAGACCTGAGAGGGTTCTTATGGAGGATGACTGCAAGCTTATTGCTTGAAGTTCATCACTGAATATCTCGTAGAACGATGCTCCATCTTCATAGGAAACCAGATGATTAGGAGCATAGGAAAATAAGAATGTCACATGTTTTGACAGGTTCATTCTTAGATGTTGTGTGTCCAAAGTCAGTATTGTATATATTTTGAGCTTCATGTCACCAATATGCCTAATATATTTCAATGTAATTAAAGCAACTGTTCTCGGTTTACTGTGCTTCATCCCCTGTCCAGAGGAAGTGAACGTGAAGCTTAGGCTTTGTTTGTGATGTTATAAGCTGTAAAGTATTTGGGTAGGTTTTCTTCAATTCAAAAGCAGAAAACCTTCAATGTCTATCACAGGGGCTGGCATTGTAGTATCCTCGTATTCCCAGGTGGGTATGTGATACAGTTATGCTGCATTTGTGTTTTCAAGTTTTATGATTGAGCTTAATCAACATTGTGTTGAATTCGAATTTGATGTTGGTTGTTTAAAATGATTGTCATGGACCAGTCAATTTTATTTTGGATGGATTCACATCTCTATGTTTGGCATGCATGAAAACTCGTCTTACATGTGTAAGCCGGGCATAATACATTTCAGCTTGTAATGTTATCTGAAAAGTTAAATTCTTTTATTAACATAAACAAAACAAATAATACAAAGTATAAGGTCGATGCCTCAGCCAAGCAACCAAAGTTACATATATAGTGCCAAAATCAAACGAATTGTACACATACGGTACACAAAGTAATTAAAGGTCTGAGTCTCGTTAGGAAAACAAACACACCAAGATGAAAGTGTTTTTCGTTAGGTGAACCCTTATTATTGGTCCAAGAAGGTGGAACTCAGGACTCAGGGATGTGTTGTTTTGAAGTTTTCTAGTTAAAGCCATCTTGCAGTCATTAGGGCCATGAAGGTGCACTTGAATCTGGGCTATTTGTAGTAAAATTCAAATGATGTATTGTTATGCCAATTCCAACTAATATAAGCATTTCTGTATTATTTGAGATGCACATTGATATGTTATAGGATTGTTGTTTAACTAATCTAAATATTCTTTCTTTTGTTTTCTTTACGGAATTTTCTTAGTTGTTTGCTGAATTTTTTTGTTCCCAATTGAGGGTCTAACTATTGAGATGTGTTGTGTGGATTATCAATTAAAGTGTGTTCCTATTTGAAGATTTAACTATTGAGATGTGTTGTTGTGGGGATTTTTAATTAAAGTGAACATATATACAATAATTTGTAATAGGTTTTATATACAATGATTTGTAATAGGTTTTTGTTGGATAATAAATTTATTTTTTAATGTTTTGTATTAATTAAAAATAATTTATTTTCCTTAGAGAATATATTTTTTTAAAAGAGTATAAAAGTTTTATTGAATTTATTATATTACATGTTGTATTATCTATAGCAAGTAGTAAAGAATGAAATGCTCATAAAAAGGGTATGTCAAATTTTTTGATTTAACCTTGTTCTTTGCTATTTCTTTATTAACTTTGCTTTGAGAGTGTGAATTTGGGAGGATGAGTGATGCTCTTAATTATATTCTTAGAAAAACTTCCTTTGGAGGGCCTATTTCAAGACAAAGTGTATTTCAAGACAAAGTCTACACTTGAAAGGAGCTTCACATAATCTAGGTAAAAAGTTCAATTAAAATTTTCATAATCCATAATAATCTTTTTGGGTAGACCAATACTTAGTCTAGGTACAAAGTCCAATTAAAATCTTCATAATCCATAATAATTTTTTTGGGTAGACCAATACTTAGTCTACACTTCAAAGGAGTTTCACATAATCCAGGTACAAAGTCCAATTAAAATCTTCATAGTCCATAATAATCTTTTTGGGCAGACCAATACTTAGGTTCAACTCAGCGCAAATACTTGCAAAGGTAAAAAAAAAATTGTCCTCTTAACTAGGATGTATTTTAATGAATTTTCTAGAGAATTTAGGTTCAACTCAGCACAAATACTTGCAAAGGTAAAAAAAAAATTGTCCTCTTAACTAGGATGTATTTTAATGAATTTTCTAGAGAATTTTTCATTTTTTTCAAGGTATCTTTTCACACATAGGAGGAATATTGGTAGTCTTGCCTACATTGGTGTTGACATGGACATTGATGCATGTTGAATTTTAGGGATTGAAGTTTGAAAAAGAGGTTAACTCTACCCCCAAACCATGATCCTTCTTGGTCTTTTCTACAATCTTTTATCATCTAGAAATAAATGATAAAAAAACATATCGAGCATAAGTTTAACTTGTAAGTTGATGTTTAGTTGTTGTCATTTTAGTCTATAAAAGTTGAAGTTGATAGCCGTAACCCCTTTAATTACAAATCATGTCATATGTTTTAGTGTTTGATGTACCCTTTCAACCTTGGAGAAGAAACTCATAAACTAAGGATGCATTGTAATGTCTCCACAAAAAAATTATGCAGTTATTGAGTTTTCCTTCCCACATAGACAAAGACCCTTGGTTGGTCAAACTCATATTTGAAGTATTCTTTGTGAAATTTGTAGTAGCTATTGAGGGAGAACCCAAAAACAACAAGGATGAAGACACAAAGTGCCCTTCATAGAGAATTATTGACCAAAGTTCTCTTGTGAACAAAAAAAGTTGAGATTGGGTTGGTGCCTATTGTTGGCCCTATTTTCTTGGCCATGGTAGTGTAGATAGAGCATAAGCATGTCAAGGACATGTAATTGAATTGCTTAAAAAATCCAAGTCGAGCATGGGAGGAGGAGCCTCTAAGTGATTAAGTATAGATGCAATATTGTTCCAAACATAGAGGTGTGATGTCGTGCCAGGGACCACCGATCTAGATGAGTGTATAAATAATAAGGAGAGACTTGTGGGCACAAATGCAAGGTTTGCATTCAATCTTAATTTGCTAATAGGGTGCTCAACTTGAGGAAAGAATGTTATATGTAATGTGAACACTGAGGAAGCTTGTACATGCAAAGTGAAGCCATGAGGTTCTACAATTCTAAACGAATGATTAGGTATACCATTAGTGAGATTATGGAAGCATGTAGTAGGTAACAACATGCCCAATTAATCCATGTGATTTAGGGGCATTCATGGAGAACGAAACATGGACAAAAAATGAGGAAGAATTGTGTATTTTTGTCTTGATATCTGTGCAATTCTCTCTTGATAAAGAACATGGAAAGATGTTGTGTAGTAGACCACAACATTCTTATTGGGGATTAGAATTTATGACATGAGCTATTTTGTGTGTATTCTCATAATCTTGTAGTAATGTTATTCTTGTAGAAAGACTACTTTTATGTAATAAGGGCCTAATCACTCTTATTAGTAACTTAATTTTTACGTTAAGGTTTTTGCCTCCTTGTTGGTAAGAATAGGGGTTTCTCGCTCATATATATCTCCTATCACTTTATTAGTACAATCAACTAGGTGGTGAGTGTTTATTGGAGACATCTTCCTCCATTCCTCAAATTTGTAAGCATAATCCATCCTTGGGTGTAGAGGCACCCCCATTCTTTTTCATAGGTTTTGGCTCTTATTTATGTTATTCTTAGTGTTATGTTTTGGGTTGCTTCAATAGTTGTAGTCGCAGTTCCATTTTTGGGTATAGGAAGACCGAACTAGGGCTTTTGAGGAAGAACTAAATAACTTTGTTCTTGTCGAGAACTATTGAGTGTTTCTACAACCTATTAGTATAAACCATAAGAGTTGTGGTGAGATTTTTTTGCGTTGTGATGGAATTTAGTATGGTAAAGATAGTATGGTATCTAATTGTTGACCATGTAGTTGGCATAAGTGATTTATGTGTCATTGACTAACTTATGGCAATGTGTACTCACAACTAAAGAAACATTTACTTTATATGTTATCTCAAGGGTGCATAATAATATGCCCTTGATTTCATGGATGATACTCAAATATCACGACTTGTAAATTCCATGTATCTCCCACACGTAAGGTTTCTTGAACAACAAAATGCAAATATTCGATATCATGAAATATCTTGTGATCCAGGAGGATCCAGGAATGCTCATAGAGGTCCAGGAGGATCTAGAATGCTCACATAGGTCCACAAGGATTTAGAAATGATAAAAACTCAATAATCCCAAATGCTCTAAAAAAAACACCATCAATGCGTAGAGCTCCACAATAGCTTTCCAACGATGCAAAAATCGCCTCAAACATAGTTCGTATGCAAAGGTTACAGATGGTTAAAGTTCGAGTCAAACTAGAGCAAAAGGCAAAAGTCAATAGGGTCAAGGTGACACGTATCACCACTGCAAGGGCGACATGTGGCACAATCATACATGTCGTACAGTGCTGACTTGGCAACCTCACATGGCAACACGTGGCAGGTAGGTGAGATGACATGTCAAGTTGGCAGGTGATTAGGCAATCCATACATATAGTTCGCACCAATTATATGTTGACACGTGGCAAAGATAAACCAATGAGAGGTTGCCACATGGTAGCCTCCCATTGGCCATTAATGGTTAATGTTTTTCAAAAGTATAGGAGTCAATGGGGGTCGAACCTGCGACCTCCTATAACCTTATACAAACCTCCATTGCCAATATGCCACACCAATGTTACTTAACCATATATGGTGGCGATTGTTTTAAGTTTGGTAAAGGATTTAGTTGGCGAAAAAAAGGGCCGAGGGCCTAAGCCCTCGACCCATGGTTCGTTTGAAGTTCCATGTAACCATACCCATATTTCACGAGGCGTTTAAACTATATGCCAACCACATGATATATTTGCAGGGGCATAGTTATATGTCCAACTACCATATAACCAAAGCGATATATATATATATATATATATATATATATATATATATAGTGTGTGTGTGTGTGTGTGTGTGTGTGTGTGTGTGTGTGTGTGTGTGGTTGGGGGGGTTTGACCTTGTGACCCACAATGTAATATGCCAACACTCAACCAATTCCGCTAAGGGTGTACGTTTGTTAGGAACCCACCTAACAAACATTTAATGCCAACCAAACTTTCGGGTGGTGGTTTAAGCCCAACCCCACTATTTAATGGCGCTCGCATCGAGGCAAAGGACACACATATATGAATTATGGTGTCTCGAAGTTTGTGCCTGAGGGTAATTAGACTTGGAGGTTGCATCGTAATGCATGCCACAAGGTTTCGACACAGAATTTTAATAACTTTATACTCATTTTTATCGAAATTTCTCAAGGAATTCGATAACATACTTTGTTTATGAGTTTGAACAACGCATAAAAAGGTCATTGTAAAACAAAAACATTTGAGCATTAATAAAGAGGTCTCTATTGGAAGCGGACCTAGAGACATAGCCCAAATTGGGTGAACTCCGTTATCAAACTTGTGTATGTGATTTTAATATTGATGTTCTATTTTTGCTCAGTTATTTGCAAGTTGTTTATCATTAAAGTGTATTTGGATAGACAAGTATTTCACATATAAATTGCAAATAGTCAAGCGATCATTTTTATTTCCAATATCAAGTAGATGTTTAAATGTATGGAAGATTAATAAGCATCTAAGGATTTTTCGGATCAAGTTGGTATCTGAGCAGGTTTGGCAAGTGTTTGCGAGTGAATGCTTACAAAGTCCAAATCCAAGTGAGGAAAAGGAAAACTTGCTAATTACAATCCAAATATTGGTTCAAGAAGTTTAACTCATCGAAGAGAAATGACTTCGTCAAGAAAATTGGGTCCTTACAACTCCGAAGATGATTTATTCAAGGCTTTTAATTTAAAGAAAGCCATGGCGGAAGAAATGTATGAAGGTCGAGAGAAGGCCAAAGAGGAAGGTAAACCAAAGAAAATTGAACCAATTAAAGATGAAGGAGGAGGTGTTGAAGGTGGCTTTTCAGAACCCTCCTCATCGTCATCCTCATCATCATCTTCATTTGAGGGAAGTAAACATTCTTCACATATAAAGAATCCCTCTAAGAATTCTGGTCATAATTTGTCTTTATTAAAGTTGGATGTTAAGTTTGAATTGTCGACCTATGATGGAGAATTGAATTCCGAGAAATTGGACAACTGGATCAAGAAAATAGAGGTATATTGCATGTTCAAAAGATTGTGGACAACACTGCAAAAATACAATTAAATGCTCTTCGACTAAGCCGTACAACCTTAATATGGTGGGAGAGTAAGATGTAAGTTGATCTTGTTCAAAAGGGTAAAGTAATCTCTTCTTGGGATAAATTTACTAAGGCCATAAGAAAACAATTATATCCACTAGCTTATACCCAAACAACAATTACAGAATGGCAACATCTAAGGCAAGGTAAAGACTAAAATATTCAAGCATATACACAGGAATTCAAAAAGAAGGCACTATCCTTAGGAATTTCATTGTATATCCATGAAACTCTTCTAAAGTATATTGGTGTCATGCACTCATATCTTCGTTACACTATTTTAATGTTTAACCCTACTAACATTGATATAGTGTCAGTGCAAGATACACATTTAGAGGCTCGTAAGGGTAAGCATGCGATTGAAGATAATAAGTCATACAAGTTCGAGAAGAGATCGAAAGGAAAATGAAAGAGCAAAAATTCAGCTACAATAAATCAAGTTGAAGGAAGACCTACATGTTCCCACTGTAAGAAAAAGAGACATGAGGAACCACAATGTTGGAAGCTGCATCTAGAATTACGACTGAAGAAGTTCAAGGATAAAGGGAAGAAGAAGATTGTTGCATTAGCTTGACAAGATCTAGGATCGGATTCTGGAGATCAATCAAAGATCACAACAATTGGAAGCAAAGGTATATCTACTATCAATTATGATTCTTCAATTACATCTGCTAAATTGGAAAGTGATATTGATCAAAAGAAGAGAAGTGGGATTTTTCATGTAGGGGTTATAATTAAGCAGACAAAGGTAGATACTTTGTTTGACAGTGGACCACAAGTTAATTAATATCTGAAGCAATTGTTAAGAAGCTGGGTTTGAAGATGACACCTCGTAAAAATCCATATCCATTAGGTTGGGTGTGTGAAGATGCTAAGTTGCAGGTAACGAAACAATATAAGATCAAATTTGCAATTACAACTAAGTTCTTTGACGAGGTTGAGTTAGATGTTGTGCCTCTTGACATTTGCGACATTTTCTTGGGTAGTCATATCTATTTGACAGGAAGGCCATATTCTATCGTGAAGAGAATAAATATCATCTTTTCAAGGACAGGGTTAAATTTATTGTCAGAGCTCATCGTATTAAAACTAATGTTTCTTTAATGAGCACAGGGAAAATGAAGAGACTCGTGGATGCAAGTAAATCTTTTGTTCTCATGATAATGAAACAAAAAGAAGAAGGTATATCGGATTCTTTATCAAGATGTGATCTAGATCATAAACAAGAGTAGGTCAAAAGCATATCTAATTATGATGAATTATTTCAAGAACATACAGAGTTGCCTCCTAAGAGGGAGGTTGAACATGAAATTTATTTGCAGCAGGATGCTCCTCTTCCTAACATTGGTATGTACAAGTCATCGATAATCGAGAATGCAGAAATTAGGAAGTAGGTTCGAGAGTTGCTTGATAAAGGAGTCATCATGCCAAGCTCATCTTTGTGTGGATCTCCTATTGTATTAGTTTCAAAGAAAGAAGGCACGTGGAGGATGTGTATTGATTTCCAAGCCCTGAACAAGAATACAGTAAAGAACCATTATCCTCTTCCTAGATTTGACGATTTATTGGATCAATTAAAGAATGTTATTTATTTCACTAAGTTGGACTTGAGAAATGGTTACCATTAGATCATAAATGCAGAAAGTGACATATGTAAAACTGCTTTCAAGACGAATCAAGGGTTGTTCGAATGGTTAGTTAGGCCAATTGGGCTATGCAATGCACCTACAACATTCATGAGGGTAATGAATGATGTGTAGGCCTTACATAGAGGCTTTTGTCATCGTCTACTTAGATGATATATTGATCTTTAAGCGAAGATGGGAATATCATATAAAGCGTGTCAAGACAGTTTTTGAACTCTTGAAGAAGGAGAAGTTGTATATCAAGATGTCTAAATGTGAGTTTGGAAAAACTTCTCTAGTATATTTGGGTGACATTGTAGGGAATGGTCAACTAAAGATAGTTCCTGCAAAAGTAGAAGTTATTGTGAATTGTCCCATTCCAACTATTTCCACAGAAGTAAGGAGCATGTTGGGAGTAGTATAGTACTGGAGGAAATTCATTACTAATTTCTCTTTCATAGCAGCTCCTATGCATGCATTAACAAGTGTGAAACAAGTCTTTCAATGGAGAGACAAGCAATAGAAAGTCTTCGAGACATTGAAGGAAAATATAAGCACTGCACCAATTTTGGCTCTGTTAGATTTACATAATCCATTTGAGATTCAAACCGATGCAAGAGGATATGTCATGGGAGAAATATTGATGCAACGTGGTAAACCTATATGTTATCATTCTGAAAATTTCATGCAGATGGTAATTAACTATCCAACATATGATAAGGAATTGTATGTGTTAATACAAAGTGTGAAGAAATGGAAGCATTGCTTAAGGGGGAAGGAGACAATAATTCACACAGATCATCAACCATTACAATATTTGTAGTCACAGACCAAGCTACAACAGTCACAACATTTTAGTTGGATGGGTTTTTTACAATAGTTTCATATGGTAATCAAATATAGGAAAGGTATTCATAATAAGTTTGTAGATACATTGTCAAGACCAATGATTAATGCATCCACAATACTAAGGTATAATCATTTAGCTCATGGAAGTTATGCTGAACAATATGCTAATGATGATGATTTTAAAGATGTATATGAAGCATTAACTCATGGAAATCAACAGTTAGATTATCATGTGCATGAAAATTTGTTATATCATCTTGAAAAAATTTGTATACCCAAGGATGAAAGAGGAAATGTAATTATAGAAGCTCATACATCTCTCTTTTTTGGTCATTTCGGGGTTGGTAAGACAGTAGCACAGTGGAAAAGATATTTTTATTGGCCTCGAATGAATGATTTAGTTTCCAAGTATATAAAAGGGTGTGTTATGTGTGCCACAAGAAAGCCTAGCAATAAAAAGTTGGGATTATATATGCCACTTCCAGTACCTTCTCAGCCATTGTAACACACCTGAACCCTGAGTACCTTTCCTAGGGATGGGGTATTCAGATTTCGTTGTCCCTCTTAAATCAAATCCTTCTACTAAACCAACGAAGGACTCAATCCCTTTCTAACATACCCGTTGTAGAGGAATTCGACACTTCGATGCTTCGGTACTTCGACAATGAACGCCTCCTTTCCTTCCTGTGTGTTTTACCTCCGGAGCCTGGAGTCCCTGAACTCCCGGAGTCCCGAAATACCTCCATGTGGCTCAAACCTTCGGGCCTTTCACCTTGATTGTTATGTTGTTTCCCAAACGCTCGAATTCTCGAAGTCCCGGACTCCCGAAGGGGTCCAGTCTCGCGGAGTGACATACTAGATACGACGAAAATTACCGGTGGGCCCTGAATACACCTCTGTAACATACCCAACCATCCACAGGCCGGGGCATGCTACCTTCAATCCCACCCTTGGACTTCTTTCTCTTACCGATACCTTCTTTAAAGTTTAAGGATGCATAAAATAAAAGGCTTTAACGACATGCACAACATTATCCAACAAGCATGCATAATCTAAAGATTCAATTAAACGTTAATTAAATATACACAGCGGAAAATACATTCATATACATATAAACGATACCATAATAGAGAGCACTTATCTTTATGAAAGATGACACCAACTGGCTGCAGACCAAGGACGTTCCACCCAACCGTAGACACCACTGCTCCAAATCTCAACAACAGTGTCACCCTTGAGCCAGAGCTATGAATCCACAAGGACGGTTCTAGAGTGTTACTTGGCTTACCAAACCAGTCAACACCCAAGCTCTCACAGGCTTCCCAACTCTCACAGCAATCCAAGTACCCAAATCTCTTCTACCCAGCTTGCACCACCCGGGAGAACGAACCTCCACCCTTCTCCGCCACACAGTCCCTCGGGCATTCCTTCTCCTTTTTCGGGCTCCAATGCAACTAGTCCAGAATCTCAATGCTGTAACTCTGAGGACTCACAACTGTGAGAAACAATGGACACAGGCCAACACATCTTAGACATGTGGCCTCAGGTCACGGTTGGATCACACTAGTGACCACTACAACCAACTATCTCGTGGCTAGTCTTCAGCAGTTCGGCTCCCTTTACCGAGCCAAGACACAGATAAGGATGGATCAATGAATGGGTTAGTGGGTGCATGGGAGTGTGTGCATGGGAGTGTGTGAGGGAAATGAGTGAATCGTATAGGAAATCAACAAACAAGCGATCAGTCGAACCCCCCCATCAGACCAGAGGCGGGTTTAAGTAACTGCGTGGGGAAATCAAGAACCTCCTGGCCTTCCCCAAGAAGCTCTCGTAACCGATCCCCTCCCTTAGGCAAAAAGGGTAATTAACATAGGAATAAACACTTAGCCCCTCAAGCCCCCTCTCTTGTGGAATCATAGCCCCCTATAACTCTAGTCCTTGTCCGTCTAGCAGCCATCCATGTATTTATTATTAATAATGATAGAAAAACATTACATGTCTTGGGCACGCTGGCCTTTTAATAATTGTTTGGGCACTCTATCTTATCATCATTGTAACAATACATTATTTAAAATGGGGGTTCAAAACATGGGGTGTTACATCCCCTCCCCCTTATTTTGGCATTATCCTCAGTGCATATACAAAATAGAGACCAAAATCTCAAATTTATTCAAAAAGTTGTAGGTACTCTGCCCGCATGGGATCTTCATGCTCCCAGGTAGCATCTTCAGGACTGTAGCAGGTCCACTGAACTTTTACCAACTCTATAACTCGATTCCCGAGCATTTTGACTTTTCTGTCCAATACCCGCATTGGCTGAACCTGAAAATCTCCCTCTGTCTCTACCTGAATCAGATGCCACTCAATAACATGGTTAGGATCATGTACATATTTCTTTAATAAAGAGACATGAAATACATTATGCACATTCATGGAAGCAGGTAAAGAAAGCATGTATGCAACTAGCCCTATTCTATCCAATATTTCAAATGGACCACAGAATCTGGCTGCCATCTTTGTACAACTACCCAATTTCAAAGAGCTTTTCTTGCGCTTCACTTTCAAAAGTACATGCTCCCCTACTTTAAATTCTCTAGCTGTCTTGTTCTTGTCTGCATAGACTTTCTGTCTATCCTGAGCTGCCTTTAAATTCTACTTGATCTTAACCACCTGGTCTTCCATGTCCTTTAGCAACTTCGGCCCAAGTACCACTCTATCTGCTGGGTTGTCCCATCTTATTGGAGTATCGCATTTCCTACCATACAAGGCTTCAAATGGGCTCATTCTCAATGAAGCTTGATACCCATTATTATATGCAAACTCAACCAAGTGTAAGTAATCTTCCCACTTAAATGTCTTATCCATCACATACATTCTCATCACGTCTTCAATTATTCGATTGACCCTCTCTATTTGCCCATCTGTCTGGGGATGATATGTTGTGTTAAAGTTTAGATTTTTGCCAAATCCTTTATTGGAGGTAAACTTCGTATCTCTGTCCGAGACAATTTTCCTAGGTATCCCATGCAACCTAGCAATTTCCTTCATGAATTTTTTTCCAATATTAGTCGCTATATGTGTTGTCTTCACAGGCACAAAATGAGCAGCCTTTGTTAATTTTTCAACCAGCACCAGGATTGAATCATGTTGCTTATTCGTTCTAGGTAATCCCGTGATGAAATCCATGATGATCACTTCCCATTTCTTCTATGGGATTGTCAATGGCTACAACAAACCTGCTGAGTGCCTATGCTCAACCTTCACCTTCTGACATTCCATACATCGAGCGATGTAATCAACAACATCCTTTTTCATTCCTGATGAAAAGAACTGGCTTCTTACTGCTGTAATTGTTTTTTGGTAACTGGGATGTCCAGCATAAGGAATACCATGCATTTCCTTCAGTACAAAATTCCTTAGTTCTCCAGAACTAGGAACATAGATTCTATTTTTATGCATGAGTAGTCCGTCTTCCTTTATCTCATACTCTATTTTATGTTGTACATCTCCTAGCTGTAAGTTTTCCTTTACTTGTAGGTAATGCTGGTCTGTAACAAGACCATCTAAAATTCTGCTCTTCAAGTCTGATTGATGCATATTGACAGTAGTAGCATGCATGAGATGCACTCTTCTACTAAGTGCATCGACAAATTTATTCGCCTTTCCCTTGATATGCTTGATATCGAAGTCATATTCACTTAAAAATTCTAGCCATCTTGTTTGCCTGGCATTCAAGGTTGGTTGTTCAAAAAGATACTTCAGGTCAATGTGGTATGTCCTTAATTCGAATTTCTTCCCCATGAGATAATGCCTCCACATCCTGAAGGCGTGAATAATGGCAGTAAGTTCCAAGTCATGTGTGGCATAGTTCCTCTCATGTTCCTTAAGATTTCTGGACTCATATCCAATGACATGTCCATTCTGGGTGAGGACTCCCCCAAGTCCTTCCTTACATGCGTCTGTACATACCACAAAACTTTCATTTGGGTCAGCAATCTTCAACACATGTGCACTAGTAAGTAATTCCTTCAACATATTAAAATTATTTTCACACTTGAGTGTCCATTCAAATTTAATTCCCTTCTTTTGCAAAGAAGTGATGGGATGAAAAATCTTAAAGAACCCTACTATGAACCTTCTATAGTAGCCAACTAATCCCATAAAAGATCTGATGTCTGACACATTTCTGGGTGTTGGCCATCCTCTAATGGCTTCGATCTTCTCTGGATCTACTGCTATGACCTGCTCTTAAATAATGTGTCCCAAGTAATGGATCTGCTTTTGATAGAAAGAACACTTACTCAAATTGGCATACAATTGATGTTCTATCAGTACTTGCAATACCAATCTTAAGTGATGTTCATGCTCCTCTTCAGACTTAGAATAGATAAGTATTTCATCCAGGAATACTATGACAAACTTATCCAAATAATTCTTGAATATGCCATTAAGCACATGAAGACAACTGGTGCATTGGTCAGTCCAAATGGCACCACTACAAATTCATAATGCCCATACCTTGCCCTAAAGGTTGTCTTATGAATCACTTCTTCCTTGATTCTTATTTGATGGTATCCTTCCCTTAGGTCAATTTTTGAAAATATCTTTGCTCTTCTTAGCTGATCAAAGAGGCCATCGATTCTTTATAGTGTACTTGTTCAGTTGCTAGAAGTCAATACACATCCTCAAGGTTCCATATTTCTTTTTGACAAAAAGCACCGGTGCTCCCTAAGGTGAAACACTTGGATGTATGTACCCTTTCTTCAACAATTCCTCCATCTGCATTTGTAATTCTTTTAACTTTGGTGTGCTCATTCTGTAAGGTGTTTTTGACACCGGGGCAGCTCCTGGCACTAAATCGATTGAGAAATCTATCTCCCTTCTTGGCGAGAATCCGAGTATTTCTTGGAATACATCTTCAAATTCCTGTAGTACCGAGAAATCTTCGAGGCTTGGCCCCTTTGTATTATCTGGCTCTTCCACATGAGTTGCATACAATTGACATCCTTTCCTAAAACATCTTTTTCACTGTAAGGCTAAAATCTCCCTTATAGAGATGGGTCTTGGAACTCCTTTCACAGATCCCTGTTTTCCATCTCCATCAAGACATGTAAATGTCTTGTTATGACAATCTAGGAAAACATGATGTTTGTCCAACCAATCCATTCCAATCAGAATATCGTAAGACCCCAATGGTATGATATTTAAATCAATACTAATATGCATGCCATCAAGACTTATGGAACAACTTCTGACCTGTTACAGATATTTCTTGTCTCGGGATTAGGCGTACCTAGGTCTGCAGTTTGCACGGGAAGCACCTGAGCATAACACGAGAGAATCCCGTTTTTTAGCAGCAAGTCAAGCGAGCGGGCAAAGTTTTGCCATCGGCGGCCGAGATCCATTCATAGAAGTGGATCGATGGCCATCGGGTTTTCGGGGCCGACCGGTTGCCCAGGGTTTAGCGAGGGGAAGCGCCATGGTTCAAAACAAATCTGGACCGTTTGATTTCACCGGGACAGGTGGCAGCCTATCGGCATATCGCGGATCGGGGTTTCGGGAAATAGGGAGCTCTCAGCTCATTGCACTTGGAAGTGCCGATCGGTGAAACTCCGAAGCACCCTTCGAATGAAGCCCAGGGTCTCATCCCCAGGTCATATCAAGTGAGCGGGTAAAGGG